>JAQFZP010001896.1:0-16353 GCA_034695745.1 Geophilus truncorum
ACCTAAGAGATTTTTGCTCACTCACGCAGTGACATCGGCCGTGTAAACAAGTGTCAAGTGTGCAGTAAAGTTTTATTCTATTTTCGTTTTGTTCACGAGTGCCTACGAGTCTTTTTATACAACAAAAATCGTACGACTTTTTACCATTTAAGTTTGCTTTGTCGTCTATTAAAAAAAAATCATATTGTTTAATCTTATGCATTTCGTTTTTATCAAATTTGAGCGATAAATATCTCAACAAGTATTCCGCATGTTTTTGTACACCGTATATTTTATAACTTGCCTTACAATGTTTTCTAGTTAGAATATAATGAAAATAACTTCCTAGATAAGACTGAAATAAAACATCCGTGACGTAAGGATCTTTCGCAGCAGTCCACAACACTATTAAATTATTTTTATTTATTTGTTTTAATAAATTTAATAACTGGTTAGAATATTCACGTACGTAATATCGAGGCGAAAAAAAACAATTACAAGTCTCGTCGAAATAAACCAAAGTTTCGTCTAAATCGAACGTTATAACTGACGGTTTCATTACAAGAGAAAATCAATTCTTTTTTAGTTTTAATTTTGTGTTTGTAAACCTTTTTTAAAAATTAAATTAAAATGATCAACTCCATATCTTTTAACGGTGAAAGTAAAATCGATAAACGAATAGAGTTACCTAAACTCACTAAGGTCAAATCTGATGATTTTCTCAAAATAGTTCACAGTTACTCTAATAAAGAAGTCGATCAATATATTTTCGCTTCTTCCTTGAAAAACTTCATACCGTAAGTACTTATAATTTCGTTAGCTTATATTGCTTTAAATATCACGTTACATTTCACGTTAACGAAAAAAAATACTAATTTCGGAAACTTTTAAATAAAAACTAAACTCGTAACTTTTTGAATTTCAAATTTCAACGTTCTATTTTCGGTTCCAAATATTTTAATTTCATCTAGCCCGAATTCAAATTGACCCTACTTGGCCATTTTTCTCATTTAGACCCTATTAGACCCTATTTAGACCCTATTAGATGAGCCGGTCGGCTACAAAGCCAAGGCCTGCCTTTGCACGCCCAGTTACCGCCTTGTAAGATTATAAAAGATTATAAAAGTAATTACATAATTGTACTTTGTTTGTCGTGTTAAAGGTGTTGGTCCGGCAAACATAATACATGTTGAATCTTTGGGGTGCGTACCTATGTCATCATGAACCAACCGGTTGGTACGTCTTGACGTAGTGGTGCATGTTGATACGTACCTGGATGCGATTACACATGCACATTTGAACCCGTTTCCCGTATTCTATCCATCGCTCGCTGGCAAAATTAATAGCTTCTCCACAATTTGGTTCATTACTGAATCCTGAGTGATATCCATATGGGAATGTCGTGATAAATTTACTTGCTTCTTGCTTTATCTACACGTCAATAAATGAACGTAATTTGTTATATCGTTTTTGTGATAAAAGAAATAATATTATTTATGTTGACTTACCATGTTGCACGTAATATTATTTTCTCGAATCTTATTCGGATTAATTAGACTGCTTTTGTGTCGCAAAATATGTTTGCACTTAGCTGCTTTATCGGAAAAACATTCTAAACACACATAAAAACAGATTTTTTTAATGTGGTGTATAATAACCCATGAGCATGAAATTGACTTACAGTACTTCCTGTAAACGATTCGAAATTCCTTCCTTCTCTAGGTGGGATCACGTACCATGTTTTTGGTTTGCCATAATGTCAATAATTAAGACTACAAATCCATGTCTTCTGTGTGCCAGATAAATGTTGATTTCCACATTCCAAAAAATAAAGTTGGTGAATGTATTTCCACGGTACGTCGAAAAGTATCTGGACTCTCGACTCTCGTCGTCCAGAATCGATTTCAAATTATTCATATTCCATTCATGTTGCATTAGAAAACAGCAATTATTAACAGTTATCTGTCGGATTGGATGTGGTATTATTGGTATTTTCTTTTTTACGGTTGTGTATTTGCATTTTAGCTGTTTCCATCCTGCAGGCGGTATCACCTGAAACGAATGTATTTAATAAGTAAACGTATTAAATAAAGTCTGAGGAAGAAAAGTACAACGTTTTATTAAATAATGATAGAGTGGAAAGTAATGGTGTAATCAATTGAAATTTTAATTCAATTAAACATGAATTATGCGGTTTTATATAAAAAGGTTTATTTCGTTCAAAGTTAAAAAGTCATCTTTTAACCTTAACTTACATGTAATCACCAGAGAGTGAAATACTAAGAAAAATGGGATTAGGGTAAATTCTTTAAAATATTTGACTTCAAAATGACAAGGGACAGTATGTCCTATATGAGGGAGTTGACAGTATGAATTATATAATGTGCTCACCTGCCATTCGTAATATATGTCATTTGACATTTTATACATCAACTGCTGCACCTGACTTTGTGTGAATCTAGTTATATCGACGAGAACCCTACAAAGAGTTGGTGAGATTGTTGTTTCAGTATCACTTTGGTTTACTTGGTAGAAGGAGTATCTAAAAATTTTAAATATAACATGTTAACCGAACATTCAACCTACCTTTTGAAACACTTCATATTGACATCTTTTAAGAACGAACCCGGCTTGGTTATTACAATATATAATATCTCAGGACTGAAATTCTTGTAATAGTATTTTTGTTGACTGATGAATTGTAATATACGATCTATGTCGGTCGCATATATCTTGTCAAGATGTTTTGTCCCATCTCTAAAAATGACAATCCTTTCTGGAAGATGCCTGTGGTGATCCAAACGAGAAAATGCTCGAAAAGATTCTAAAAAGTAAATATAAAATAAAATAAACATAAAATATATAAAAGAATAGTTACTAATTAATTGTATGAGAAAAATATCTACTGATTTTACATGTTCTTGGATTGAAACCTGAGTAAAATACCTGTCGTGCGACAATGATGTCGTACTGACAGTTGTATGTATAATGTGGTCCGTTTGCTCGATATCTGTACCCGAGCTGCAGCCCACAATCATCGTTGAGCGTTCGGGCTACAATTTTGGAAAATAAATAAATAATAAATTTAACTAAATTTTAAATTTAATTCGATTTACATCCTTCTCAAAATTCCAAGATGAGCATTTTACTCTGTAATAGAGCTGTAATGCTATTCTCAATATAACATCAATAATGGTGTCGAAATCCTCAAACGTTTTAGACACAATAACATGACCCTCTATCCCAATTTCGACGCAACAAATCTTCTTAACTTAGTTCCATATTTTCATGTTTCTTTTTGGAGTGATGACTATTACTAGTTGTGTCGATTGTAGAACATTGTTTTTGATAGCCGATATTAAAGATTTCGATTTGGTTTTTAAAAGTAACAAATCACTTACCTGATTGGAGTTCTCACTACCACTCTTATTTTATGACACCAAGTGTCTAACTCACGCAGAAAACGTGTAGCAATCATTTATTTCATTCTCTTCTTGGTACACCAAAATCCAATTGAAGAGACATCGAAATTCTACAAACGGTTCTGTTACGACAATTCGGTCTCCATAATTGACTCTTTTGAAAAATGGAACTTAAAAACTGTTTCCCCAATTTTGCTTGCATATGCAGGATTTGTACATGTTCCAGGGACGTTTGATACCACTGAATGTGTTTATTGCAGAGGTAGATTAAACAGGTGGCAGGTTGGAGAAAATCCTATGTTAGTACACTTTCAGTTTTATCGCTATTGTCCATTAGTTAGATTACTTTTTGAAGAGTATAAGTGTGAACAATATTTAATAGATGAATAAAAAAACTGTAATTGTATGAGACTTTATCTTTATTTTCTACTTACAAGTCTAATCACTATCTATCACTATCTATCAAATAAAAAACAAAACAACACAAAATAACTCAAAACACTTACCTTTTCTTCAAGTTCTAGATGAAAGTGATAAAGTCATAAAAACACACAATCCTTATTCTAGAGTATTTAGTTTGTATACACACTCACAAACACAAATATACACATAATCCATATCCAAGAGTATTCAAGTTGTATACACACACAGAAATTCAATAGCACAAGCACATACTACATCCTACTACAACTGAGTTCTCAAACATAAGAAAAGAGGCTTCCTCCACTTGCCAAGTCCATCCATACCTGAGGGGACTCAGAACACAATAGCAAGTTGCCACTATTCACATCTGAGCTGACAAATTTTGTACTCAATTAAATTAATAAACAAAATTAATTTTGTATTTTATTTATCTATTTTTTTTTTTTTTTTTTTTTTTACAAAATGCTAGTATACTTATGCTTTAACAAACAAGACCATATTCCTTTCAATACGTCATACATCATTAAAAATAAGTATAAGCCTCAAGCAATTTTTAAAGCTAAAACTTTATTACCCACATTTAAAAATGTGTGACGCGGTGCTTCAAAAGACAAAACCAGCACCGAACCGCAATTTAAATTTAGATTTGACTTTACTCCCCCTTAATAAATTAAAGATACCGCAGGTTCAAATGTTATACATTCCATTAAATAACATTCATTAACCTAAAAGTCTTTTTATTTCAGATCATTTAAAACACTATATTTATCACATTAAACACTCCAAATCTATTTGTTACACATCAAATTTTCTTTAATCTAATAAATAAACATTTTATAACCCACAAATAAAGTTAGTAACATCAATGCAACACTCCCTCAAAACGTCATACATCTTATTAACACATTTAATTTAACCTTATACAACCCCCAAAATATAATTAAATTAGTAGCTAGTTAAGCAAATTAGTCATTTTCTAAATAACTCACAATTGTCCTTTTCCAAGGGTGTCTTCACACTCTATCTTCTTCTGTAGCACATAAAGTTCAGTCTAGTCCAACTTTGTTGACCCACATCACATATGGATTCCGCACCTGTAGCACCAGTAACCAGCTGGGGGAGACTCAAAAGAGTCTCAACCCTCAAAAGATGAAATCCAAATTCAGCAACAACATAACATGGGCCACATCCATCCACATTGACCACCAACACAACACCACCGAGCTCCAGGACAAGACTGGCTAGACTCTCCAAAATAATCCTCTTCTGTGCCAAGTCCTGGCTGGAATCTGTCCAAATCTCCATACAAGGCTCCTTATCAAATGTCTCTTGGCTCCTTATCAATATTAGTTTTCAGCATGTTAATAAGCCTTTTTAGTAACACTTCAACTAAAGAAAAAGAACCCTTAGTTTCCCTTTAATGTCAAATCTGTTCCTATTTTGTCTCACCTTAAAAATATTAAAATTTAAAGACAACACTTCTTAAACTTAAGTAAAGTACATCTTTTATTCTTTATTTTCAACAATATTAATCTCTTTTATTAGTTTAATTCAATAATTCAAACGCCACATGACAAATGCAGTGGTCCAACAGTCAGCCAAGCTGATGTCACATTTAAAACAAATGTACAGTATAAGCCTCAAGCAATTAAAAAAAAAACAAGTCCAGTCAACCAGTTTCATTGAGACAAAAAAAACATTCCAGAAATGAGAACTGCGCAACTATCAAATGAAACATTAAAAATTAGATATATATTTGCAAACTTCCACTGCAAAACTTCTACTGAAATTTTGTACTCAACTAATACACGCATTGACACCAACACCACGACGCCGATGGTGTTTAACACCGCTACGATTAAGATGCTAATTACTATGGAATTTTCTGAGAAGAAAATATAATTTTTAAAACAAATTCAACTTTTTAAAATTTACAAGAGCATACTTTTGTAAAATTTCATAAGAAGCTTTTCGCTTGCCTCTGTCCACACGGCCATTATTGGTAAAAACAGGATAAAAATACACAAAATCAGATAATGTGCTAAAAAAAAAAAGAAATTAAAAAAAATTAAGTTTCTTTGGATAATTTTTTTTGGTTTTTTTACCATTTAAAAAGAAAAAAAATATAAAAACAAATTACTGTAGTATGGCGCGGCATTGTTGGCATGTTCAAAGTGTTCGTGTCTTCCACGTCGTCTTCAACAACTAACCTTGCTTCATCAGTATCTGTTGTGGGATTCGGGGTGTAAGTCAAACAACTTTCAGCGACACGCCCCGGTTCCCCCTCGCTCGTCTCTTCCTCGGTTAAAGTCAGTGGTTCGAACTTCCTAGTCTTAACCAGGTATTGATATTTTACTAATCTCACACAGAGTATACCTGTACATTTTGTTGTCTTTCTCACCTGCACCTGTGCTTCTCCATTTACCTGTTATACCTGTTTATTATATTCGTCTACAATGGGAATGGAATTCAGGTGTACAGGTAGGTTGAATTTAGGTAGTAAAGGTATACTCCTTACACAGGTATTCATCTGCGCATGATGCTTGAAATTGGTGGTAGGAGGTGTGACTCGGGTGATCGGCGCGAGTGGTGGTGGCCCCCTCCTCGGCGTCCCTCTCGCTGGTTGCAACGATGGTGATCTTCGGGCATTGTTTGTCTCATCCCTACCGTAAGGTAGAGCTTTTTCGACGCGCTCATTCGAGCACCGCTCCATCCTTTAGACTCCTCTCGGGGGTTGACTCGGTGTAGAGACCGAGCCCAACTCGATGCTCTCATTATCGCTTTCTTCAGATACGTCTACGACTTCAGTGGACATGATACTGCTTGAAAAAATCAAGTCTCGTGTCTGTGATTGAATGGGGTGGTGTTTACTCTTATATGCACTGGTCAGACAGTAAAAGATGCTCGAAATTCTTCTGATTTTTTCCCACAGCACTAGTCTAACGATCTTTATTACTGCTTTTTATGTCCTATTTAATTCTTTTCAGTCAATTGAGACCTACTATCACATCTTAATTTGTCCGTGAATTATCCATGTCATTTTGAGACTGTGTTTGAAAGACCTCGCTTCTTTTCATTTTTATTCTCTTGCTTAAAATAAATTTATAAAACTATTTTTTCACCAGGTGACATAATGGATTTTTTTTAATTCTTTGGTGTGTTTCAAAACCGAGGTTCGATTCGCTCTCCTTATGTTGATTTTTCTGATTATTTTCGTCCTTTTTCTTCTGTTTTTGTTATGCTGGAATTTTTGCAGCATTCTCAACAGTTTTGTTTGGTTGACTTTCAATTTTTACGTGAGCTTTTTATTAAAGTTATTTTTATCAGTATTTGCAAGAGTAAGATATTTTTATTCTTATAGCTTTCAGATTTAAAATAAAAAAAATTGATTGTGACTGAGAACAAACCAACATTTATTTACTGAATTGTAATTACATGTATGTTGCAACAGCAATAAAAGAGAAAAAGCAGCATGAATGCAAAAATAAATAGGAGAAACAATATGGCTAAGGCAGTGTGAACATCCTGTTTTATATTTGTCATAACCTCACTAAATTCCGACGTAAACATCCTTCAATGTAAAAAAATTTATAATAAATCACAAATTATGAGGGTAATGCCGACAGAAACTTAGAATTCCCGTAATAACAAATCCATTATAGATTGAGTTTATTGGACCTTTCATTTCGAACTTCCATTCATCATAATCTCGGTTAACGGAATAAAACCTGAAAATAAGTAAAAAGATATAATCTGAAAATAATATTAAGAATGTTTCACTAAACTAATATCTTACTTTGGGAACTAACCAGATAATAATGTCTGTCCAGAGTGAGAGTCGGCAGTAAGAGGAAAAATTCTAATTTTTTTAACTTACAAATTTGCATGAAGGAAGAAAAAAATGATTTTAAATATTCTTTGAAGAAAAAATTAGTTATTTCTGTTTCTGTTGAAATTATGGATTTTTATATTTTGCTTTGTTGATCAGTTATTTTACCTAATCTAATCTAATTGAATTGAGCATATCTGTATAAACAAGATCATTTTGTCGATCTAGAAACGTAGGTGTCTGGGTAATTGATTGACTTGACGTCCTTAATACGCTGCTGTATTCCTCTGATGAAAAAACATCCACATTCTGTACCTTTAATACAAGCATTCTTAATTCGACAAAAAAGTTGTGGAAACAATTCTGTAATCGTCTCTATAGACTGATTGTCTCTCGTGGAACTTGGCAAAAGGTTTATCCAAGGATCTGTAATAAACATGTAATATATGTCTTTCTATTGTTTCCAAATGTCGAGCATCTTTTGACTCAATCCGCATTGATGTAGGTATGCAGTAAGATTTGATACCAGTTGAGATGACATTAAATGGCACAGTGAAAATGGTTCGGAGACGTTTCTCAACTCCGTCAATAAATCGTTTGTGGTTTTTGACATCTTTGCTATTTTGTATTTGCTCTTGGTCGAAAACCAAAAGAACCAACTTATGAGTGCCTAACTGTCCTACTGTAACGCATTGCTAGTAGCTTACAGAAAGTCTCAGGTAAACAAAAAAAAAGTTGCTTTGTGTGATGCGGTGCTCAAAGACATAAATTTGCACCCCATTGCAATTTTAATTTAGATTCGACTTAACTGCTTTTCACATGTAAAAAACGCAGGTTCAAATGTTTATCCCCCAAAATGATAATAATATCCATTAAATCATTTAAATCAGTGTAGCAAAGTGTGTATTTCTTCAGACGGGGCGCACGAATGGTAATAAACATTTTGGCGCGAAATACAAATCACGAATATAAAAACAAGGTAAATCCTCTTATCGAAATTTAAAATTTATTATAAATTTTATTTTCAATTTGAATTGGTAATTGGCGTAATTTAAAATCAGCGAATTTAATTATTTATTTATTTAAAAGTCGAGACAAACGAAAAACAATTTACGGTTAGAGTGGCTAATTCTCTATTTTACCTCATTTTTCCCCAGTTTGAAGCTCATTTTGGCGCCCCAAAATATTTTTAACTGAGGTGATTTTCTTTTATTTAATTTCAAAAACACTCCAAAAATTAATACAATGTAATGAATAATTTTAACTCTATTTTAAACAAATTACACTTCTAATTACTTAGTTTCTTAACTCTAAAAAAACATCAGATGATAAAACACTCCAAATTCTAATCACATATTCTAATAATTTCATTTGATAAGTCTCTTACAACAATCCCCCAAAAAATGGTTAAATTTAGCATTTTGCAAATTAGTAATATTAATCATTTAAACTTCTTTTAGAATCACTATTACTGTTCTTTTCAGCTGACTTTGGATATCCATTTTCAAAAGTAATGTTTTTCACACAACAGGAAAATGTTCACTCAGCAAAACGTCCTCAGAACTGTAAGAATTTCCACGGGTAAACTGGAACGCACACGCGATTCTAACATCAATGGCGGTGCTGATTGCAGACGGCAACCCATTCACTATCGCATGCAGATGGTCCTCCATCTTCTTAAGGTCCACCGGCGTGATGTCGGCCACAACGGGCAGATCCCAATTCTCAGGGCCCGCCAGATGGGTGGTAATGAAATGATGCAAGTTATCCGTGAATGTATGGACAACCTGCGCAATCTGAGCTATTGTGAGGCTCGCAGACATCTCAAAAACAACAATGCAACGCGCTGAGAAAACGAGAAATGCGAAATGGGCAAACATGTGGTTGCAATTTTAGTGCTATTTTAAAACTTTTCCCCTCCAACTTGAATTGGACAAATAAGAAACAAAAATATAGACAGAATGATATATCTGAAAATGTAGACAAATCACATTTGGAAAAGTAAGCATGATTTTCATTTTATCTTATAATATATTTGTGTATTATGTATTTATTTTTGTTGCATTTATTTCATTTGTTTTCAATTTATTTTTATTTAAGAATCTGCCAGTATCTGGCGGGGATAAAGAAAGTTTTTTCTCAAAGTTTTTGTTCGCCTATAGACTCAGTTAATTGAGGTGCGAAACTTAGGTCCGAAACAATTTTATCAAAACGAAAGCCCCTAAGATAATTTTAATCTTAACATAATAGAAATAAAGAATCATTCAATTGTCATTTCTGTTTATTTAAGTAATGCTAATAGCAAAGTGGATATCTCTGATCACACTTAAAATGTTTGAAAACAATTTCCCGAGATCGAATTAGATTTACCTTACTTGTTTTTAAAAAACAACAGAGGTAAAGTACAAGTACTAACATTTGTTTATTGATTAATATCTTTCCTGCTGTCGTCTACAGAGTGGAAGGCTAGAAAAGCTCTTGAAAACTGGTTTAAAATATGGTAATTAATTAAAAAAGCAAGAACAACAATCTAAATAAACATTGTTACAAATTCTAAAACTCTAAGAACAACGGTATAGCTAAAGGTCACAATCAGCTACAATAAAATAGTAAAGATAAGTGAGAATATTGAAATTAAGTCAAATACAAAATAAAGGCCAAACTAATTTGACGGTACTCATTATAACAACGTTGCTTCGATTAAGAACTCACATCGAGAATTGAATCTTCAATTGAAGAACGAATTACTTGCTGACTTTAAACTCGGCTTTCAATTCGTACGTGCTTCTATTTGGTCCTTTTGGATTGTAGTTGCAGAATTCTTTTAAAAATTTTTTTACCTGATTTAACGGGAAACCTGTAATCTTTGCCAAGTTTTTTGACTTGTATCGCTCTTGCTTTTCGAAAGCAGAAAACAGAATCTCCGATGCATCTTCGTCGTTTGCAATTCGACCTTTTTTTGCTCCCATTACGTTGGCAGTTTCGATCATTTCTTTTCGGGTCATATTCGGATTTTTTCGGACGGCTTGCGTTAGCACAATCACTTTTTTCTTCGGCGAGTCAGGTCGAAGAAACGAATGTTTCATGCACGACAGATATTCCGGATCCTTCATAGACGGCATAATTTCGGCCCTGTAAGTGACTTTTCCTTCGAGTTTCGAATTCTGATTTTCGTCAGATCGGCAAAGCAAATTGGTCGAATTCGATAATTGTATTTCGTGAGTGATCGAGCTGGATTTCGTATTCATAAAACGGACGACATTGCCGTCAATTACGATTTTGCCTACTGGTTCGTTCTCAGATTGCGATTCTTTCCATTTGGTCGAAATGTATTTCGGCACTTTAACTAGCCAGACCTTCTTGTCAGCTTGCTGGATGTTTAATTGACGTTCGTCAGAAATACTCATTTCAAAGAAGATTAAGTGAGGAGATAAACTGCTGAATCATACGAACATCAATTCTCGCTTGCATGAGTCTTTAAGTAAACAATTTCAGTCACGTTACCCCAACGTTAATAACCAATTTGTCCAATGTGACAATTATTTTGCTTTTATTTCTTTGGTTTGCACTATTTGTCTTTTTGTTTTTCGGATTTTTAAGTCTTATTTTATAATTTGGGAATTCTTTCTATTTATTTGGCTAAAAAACAGCCTTAAAAAGGCTTTTTTTTTTTCCCATAAAAGAGGAAGGAGGATCTCAGTTGAGATTTTTCCTCCGTTGCCTAGCAACCGGCTGAAGAACGACTTAGTCTGGTCGGTGCTGATATCTAGTGATAGTATTCTGACGGTAATAAAAATAAAATAATAAATAGTAGAGAACTTAATATAAACTCATATGAAATAGATAAATGCAATTTGAGATTTTTATTTACAAAATCTTCTGTTAAATTTTAATATTAATTTCTTCTTTATATTGTTTTTATAAATTGTTTACATACCTTGAAATTTGGTTGATTCTCTTTGACTTTGATTGATTCTCCATAAAAGAGTAAATTTTGTGAACAGATAAATACAAAATGGAGTTAAAATTTTATTTTTACATATTTAATTTGGTACATAGAGAAAAGAGTAAGAAAATAAAAGGTTACAAGTTTTGATATAAAAAAGATTATAGGGAGAGTAATTGTAAATTTTTTTGTTGTCCAGAATGAATCACCATTGGTAATCGGTTGCTTCTGTGGTTGTGGTCACGTTGACCTCAATTACTATCTTTCTTTTTGGTATTGGGGGATCGGCTCCTGGCACTGGACTAAACATGATAAAGGCTGAAAAGAGAAAAGCATTTTTGTGTAAGACGAGTTTTGTGTAATGGTATCATAAGTCGGAAATTTTTATTAGCAGTGAAGTTTCGAGGTTGAGTAATTGTGGGAGTTGGTCTGATGGTTGTTGTGACATCTAGAACCAGCGGAGGTTTGGTGATAATGGGGTTGTGAGATGTTTGATTCACAAAAAAGTTTGAAGTTTCAGTTGTTGCGGCATTGGTTGGATTTTGGTATGACTTGGCAGTAGGTGACACTGTGGTACTAGTGGAGCTGTTGATCAACATTGGATTTCCTGAAAGAAAAAGAAAATTTTGGTGTGATACAAAACAGTTAAAAAAAAAGGGGGTTTTACCTGCAGTGGTAGACAAGATGGAGTTAATTCTACTTAAAGAGGACCAAGTTCTAATGCTTGTGATCTCAATTGTAATGATTAGCAGGCAGATTACTACAAACTATAAAAGAATGATTTAAAAAAAAGGGAAGAAAGGAGAGATGAGAGATTTGGAAGATTTAATAAAATAGGGCTCATCTTAAACACCGGAAGGTCTTATGTACTGCTCCCCGGAGGAATCCTGGACGTGTCGTGTCGTGGCGATACACAGGTTCGGCAGGTCTGGGTGTGACAGGAGGCAATTTGTGACCGCGCCCAGTCTGTAAATTGTAAGTGGCGGCGACGACTGTGTCATCTGAATCTGTGGGCAATGATGTAAAACTGGACCCTCCTGACACCGTG
Organism: Geophilus truncorum; assembly: GCA_034695745.1. Classification (NCBI taxonomy): domain Eukaryota; kingdom Metazoa; phylum Arthropoda; class Chilopoda; order Geophilomorpha; family Geophilidae; genus Geophilus; species Geophilus truncorum. Next base: position 12,648 of record JAQFZP010001896.1, read on the forward strand.
TTGCCGGTCGAGTTTTCCTTAGAATTGGCAGTGGGAATGCCCTCGAAGTTCTCATTTCCTACTGAGAGACTGATATCTGTGAGGTTATTGAGTGAGATGTAGGAATTTGACTGGACATCAGATTTTGGATTTAAATAATCCGCAAGTGAGGCTTCACTGCCTGACTCAGTGGTTGCCATAGCCACATTGGGGTGCTCCGGTGCAAATATCTCATTGATGGTGCTCATGGAGATATATTCTGTTTCGGAACAGAACTTGACCTAGGGAGGTGGGTTTTGTTTCTGGGCCATGTTTTTAGAGGGTTTCTGAGAGGTAGACTTCTCTACACAGTTTTTTTTCCATTGAGGGTTGCAATGATTTACTGCGAATGCGATCTTTAACGTAACGTTTTGGGATTGCACCAGTGTTGTTATTTGAGGCCATCTTGTTTGTCTGACAATAAGTGAAAGTTAAAAGAGTTAAGACTAAATAAAGTGTAAAACCAAGATAAATAAAGCAAATTCTGTGTTTTGACACTGACAATGATTAAAGCAAAGCATTAATGAAATACTAAATAAAAGAGCTTACCTGAGTTCTTAAGTTGATAGGAGCAGAAAGAATGGCTTGTGTGTGTTTAAATCCAGAAACACAAGTGAAAGTAAAAATGTCCTGGTATGAGTTGAACTCATAGGGTAAAAAACAAAGTCTAAATGCTTATAATAATCAGGACACTTTCTCCACGTTTCCCAGCCTGAGACTATGTTGGAGTGAGAGAAGAGAGCAATGACGGAATGGAATGCGGTATAAAGAAAAGTTTGTATTTTTTAAAGTAAATAAAATATAAAATAATTTTAATTGCAAACCAAACTTTAAGTAATTTTGATTCTTTAAAACTCTATTGTAATCAATCAGGGCTCAAAACCTTGCCAAAAGCAATAAAAATACAATCATGTAATTTTAAAAATTCAACATATCTTTATTATGTAAATACAGTAATACTGTACAATTGTCACTAAAAACTGGAAAAAAAATTATTCTTATTTTTGAAATTAATGAAATAAAATTAATCAAAATATAAAAAAATCTAATTATTATGAAAATATATAGCCAAATAAAGGCCTTGATTCGGAGATTCGTCTGTGGCTCGGTTGTTTTTTCACCTATTGGGCTCATACTTGATGTTCTTGACATTTTTCTTCACTTGGATTTCGCATTGGATGAGTTTGTCCGGCTTGAAACTTAAATTTTGTAATGATTAGTGTTGTTTTGTTTTGTTCTGTACTGTTTTGTACCACTGTTGTTTTTTCATATTTTTGTATTTTATCTTTATATGATAGTCAGTTATATCCGTATTTCATGACTTGGGCCTCTTACTTTACTATTTTTGTTTTTGTGTGTTTTACTGCTTTTGAGGTCTCGCACTTGTTTTTTCAAAGTATGAAAGTTGCGCCGTCTGGTGATGTCTGCGGCAACTAACTTATCTTTTAATTTTTATTTTTGCGGTGGATTTGGCTTTTGTTTTGTACTCTTTATGATATTAGTATATACTTTACTGTGTTTTCTGTGTGTTTGTTTAAAAAACAGTCTTTCTAAGGCTTGTTTTTTCTTGTAAAGGAGAAAGGAGGATTTCAGTCAAGGCTCTTTCTCCGTTGCTTAGCAACTGGCTGATAAATGATTTTGCCTAGTCGGTGCTGACACCTGGCGGTGCTATTTGAAAGCAGGTAGCGGAGAATTTTTGTTTTGGGTTTTAAAATGTTGTGTTATGTTATGAGTATTGGGAATTGGACTCATGCAATAATAAGTACACAGATTTGAATAAAGAAAGGTTTTTATTTTACTAGATATAAAATTAAAAAAAAAGGATTGAAATGTGGAAAAGTGTTACATTTAATCGTCTGTTTCTTGGAACTTATGAAGCTCATTATAGGTATTAAAAATTGAATCCATTGCTGGCCATTTTTGTAAGTCAAATATGACGTTGTTTGGAGGAATTCCTGGTGGCAGGTTACTGAATAAATGGGCGACCTTAAGTCTGTAGTTGTTGATTTCCGCTTGTCTCTCCATTGAGGGAAAGGCGATGATGGTCTGCCAATTCTTGTATGGCTGTTCTTCATTTTCATCATACACGACACTGGCTTTCAAATGCTGGTACGTGGAGAGATTTGGAACTTCATCCAAAGGTGTAAAATATCTAATGAGAGCGATCTCACTGATATTCGTAAGAAATGGACAAATGCTCACAAAAGGAAAGATGATTTTGGTTGGCGTAGGTACACATATACTGGCAACATGAGCATTCCAGGGAAGGACACGGTTGGGACCCCAAAGGATCTGACGGTCGCAAAGCTTCAATAGGGCGTTGCTGACGTCTTCCGGCAAGCTGCGTTCCATTTTTAAGAACCATGGTATTACCGGTATCTCCGAAAAGGGGTAGACATTGCTCGACTTAACTCGAGGGTCCCGGATACTGACAAACAGTTTCTGGGAAGGATTTGGTAAAGATTATATAAATTAAATTGGAGTAAAGAAAAGAATAGAAAAAATATATAATAATGTTTTGTTTTTTTTTTTTTTAAAGAGAAAGAGAGTTGACTTTGGTGGTTTATAGGAAAAAATTTCTTACCCTGGCATAGCGTGGGAAGTGTTGCACATCTTGATCATTCAATTGTGGATATTGATAGTCCATGGTAAAAAAAAAAGCGATAATAAATGGATGGATTAAGAGAAGAAAAAACTCGACTTCCAACTTTCAATGTTTAGTTTGAACTGAGTTGCAACAATTGAAGGGTGTTGGATTAAAAAGGAACATGACAAGAACGAAAGCATACGGCAACAATAAGCACATGCTAAAAGGCTTAAAATAAAAGGCTTAAATGTATATAAGAATTCAGAACTAGAGAGTGCCACCGGTATTTAGAAAACTGAAAAATATCGGTATTTTAGCCTTTTTAAAGCTGTACTGTAAATCACTATTTAAGGGTGGTGTACTGGTTATTTTTTGATAAATTATGGTTTGCATAAATTAGCAAGAGAAACTTAATAAAACTTGATTTATGATCAAATTTCGTTATTATTATGTTTCTCTTGATAACTTTTGCAGATGGGTTGCAGTTGAGCGCAAAATAATAAAAATTAAAGTTTCGGAAATTCGTGATATTGAAGCCGTTTCGCAGACCCTTTCAGTTCTTGTTAAAGTTACGTTTACGTAACAAAATTTGTTGTATTTCGTTGTCAGTAGATGTCATACGAATTTTCGCTTAAGTTGAATTCCAGATCGTTTACAATGATGAAATCATGAAATTGTAAATTGAATTACGAGTAGCGAGTAAAAATTTCAACATTTTAAACTTCCCGGCAAAATTAGACCAATGAGAGAGACTGTGATTAGCGACAGACATTTTGTTGGGCGTTGCCGTGTGTTTGGCTAAACATGACCATTTCTATTGCCCCAATTTCATCACGTTGCATTAAACCTTTTAAAAATTTTATTGATTAGTTTGTTTTCGAATTAAAACTATGAAAATATCATCTAATGTGAAAAATGAAGAAATTACATTTTTAAAGTAAATTTTAGCTTTTATTTGACCGACCCGACGTAAGCAATTGATCGATAGTAACTCTATAAAACTGATTTCCATCTCGACACTTACTCAGGGCTCGAAATGGACCGGAACGCACCGGAACGCTGTTCCGGTTCGTTCAGAGGGTAAGGTGAGGCGTTCCGCCT
>JAQFZP010001897.1:0-16352 GCA_034695745.1 Geophilus truncorum
TGTTTCTGTTCACACAGGCTGTGGATGTAGATCCGAGCCTGCGGATCAGATCCGCATGCCTGGTGTGAACAAGGTATTACAGCTATCAAAAATAGGTGAATTTCTCAGTATTATAATGAAGTAAAATAGATAAAAGATAAAACAAAAAACATAAAAAAACACAAAAAAACATAAAACAAACATAAAACAAGTCCTGATATGACGTCATTCCTGATCAAATTATACAAAGTAAACATGTACATCACGTATCATAGCCTATAATATTTATATTTACAAAACCCACTCAAAATTTCACTAGAAATATTTTCCACCACCAGAAAAAACACCGAAAAAATCTTTGCACTAGATTCTGCACTAGACGGAAAAATATACACTAGATCTAGTGAAAAAAATCACCGATTTGGTAACACGGTGTCCCCGCACGGTGTTTATCCGCTGCAAAGTGCTGCCATCTATCGAACGAAGTACAAGATTTATTTTTGTTACAATTTTATTCAGAATTCAGAATAAATGAGATATATTGCATGATTTTTTTCGTATAAAATCTCCAATTATCGGCTTGTAAATTGACTAACTTGTAGGAATAATTGTGAAAAAAAACCTTCGATTCATGGTCGGCAGATGGCAGCACACGCAAACTTCACATCTGATCACGAAGGAGGGAGGAATTTCGATCTGATTTCTACAAGTGGTGCAATACCGTGCAATACGGTTAAGGGGATCAAATAGTCAACTACAGCTTAAACTTTCTGCAAATACTGTAGAAATGGAGGGCAAACCGCGTTGCCAACCGAATCTGTGTAACACTAATTTGAGAAACACTCGATTGGAAAGTAAAGAAAATTTATTAAATAAAAACTTAAATAGTTGCAATTTAGTGTTGAAGCCAAATCAGTTAAGGTATTCGTGCCCAAAGTAAGTGAGAAATTATTTTAATTTATTATTTTAACCTAACATTTATTTTTATTCTTGCAGGTGTTTACTTCAAAATCCACTTTTAGATCAAAATAGAAAAATAAATTCCATCGAAACAACGAATAAAAATTTAACAAACAACATAATCTTAAAAAACCAATGGTAAATATAAAATTTTATTCATTTTTGATTGAGTTATACATTTTATTATTATTTTTTTATTTGTTTAGGATACTTTATGAAACTAAAAACACAATATTAACTTCAAAAAATACGAATCAAATCAAACTGAAGAATGATTTGCTACTGGAAAATTCCAAACATCAACTAAATAACCTCAATTTGCAATTATCTGGAGTGACACCAGCCGTTGTAAAATTCGGTTTATTACTTAATGTATCTTCAAAATTCGATGACATCACAAAATTCGACGTTGGCGATACATCGGACGTTTTAGAGGAACAAGTGACTGAATTCATCGAAGGACACGTGACTGAAGTTCCTCGTTTTACTTTTAATGCATCGAATCGGAAAAAACTTCGCATCGTAAATGAATTTGCAAAAAGCGATTTTAGCATTTTGCGGGATCCAGAAACACAAATTAAAGTAAAAAAAATATAATTATAACATTTGTGTTATTAATAATTAATTTTATTTATCATTAATTGTAGCTTGGTTTTTTGAACGCCGTGAGCTCATCGTTGATTTCTGGACCTAATCTAAAGAAAAAAAATTCCCTGACTCGACGATTCATTTTAGAGTGTGCGCAAGAAACATGTCGAGTTGATCCCGAGTTCGTGCTGAAAGTCACACTGTACACGAGACGCGAACTTAATATTCGATCCACTGCTAATTTACTCCTGGCATTTGCGGCATCCACAGTCGAATGTCGACCTTATTTGGAAAAATACTACAACAGCGCAGTTCGTTTGCCGTCCGATTGGATCGAAGTTGCCGAGCAATGTCAGTTGTTTCTGGATGATGACAAAAATCCACGCAGTCTGCCGGCAGTTTTGCGACGAGCGATGAAGTCTAAATTCCCGGAATTCGATGAATATCAGCTGGCGAAGTACAACAAAGAGAAACCGGCGAAGAAAAGAAACAAAAAAAACATTTCGAATCAAAGACGTGCGAGAGACAAGACTTATGCGGTTGCTTTGGGAACTCAAGAAGAACCTCCAAACGACTTAAAATTGTCATACACAATGAAGAAGTTGATCGGGATGTTGCATCTTTCGAAACCAGCGGAACTCGTCATGGCAATTTTAGGCAGAAAGTGCGGATTTTATTGTTTTTTAAAAAATTAATTAATTAACTAAATAATTTTTTATTTCAGATATCCGAAAAGTTTGGCCGAATTTTGGACCAGTGGTTTGCTCGGAACGTGGGATCAGGAAAGAAGTGGAAATAGGATGAAGTTAGCCATTCCAGAAACTTGGGAAACGCAGTTGTGTTTGTTTAGAAATAGGGCGAAAACTTGGGAAAAATTAATAGGTAACATATTATAGTTTTTTTTATTAAGTGTGGATTAATAAATTAATTTACATTTTTTAAATTTTTTTTTCCTAGATGATAAGAAATTGGCGTTTATGGCGATGTTAAGAAATCTTCGTAATTTGATCGTGACTAATATTTCTCGTAAACATCGTGAAGAGGTTATTCGTATTCTAACAAATGAAGTAAATAAAAATAAAAATAGTTGTTATTTTACTTACGGCGCTTATAAATTTTTATTTTTTAAGGATTCAGTGATTCGGAGTAAGCAATTTCCGTTTCGATTTCTATCAGCCTACAACGTCATGTGTTCAATAGAAGAGAAAAGCAGATGTAAATAGACGATATTTTTAAAAATTAATTTATAAAACTTATAATAATTTAATCATAGCTCGAGACGAAAAAGTTATGCGACATTACAAGAAACCTGAGAAAATGGAAGGATGGTTTTGGAAGACGAGGAAAATTAAGTAAATTTGAATTTAACTTGAAAATAAAACAAATTAAAATCTAATTTTTTTTTTTATTTTTTTTTAGGGCCAAAGACATTCTGAATATCTTAAACGAATATAAAATAGCTTTAAATAAAGCCATCGACATTTCAACCATTCATAACATTCCACCAATTAAAGGTCATTCTATTATTTTATGCGATTTTCATGATGACTTGAACACTCCTTGTCCAACCATAAAGGGACTACAACAAAAGAGCTCGGTATTACAAATAATTTTTTTTTTATTATTATGAAATCACTTATATTTGTTTGATTAGGATTCCGAAATTGGTTTGTTATTGGCCCTGATGTGCAAACACGCGTGCGAGAGCAGCAAAATGTACGCGTTCAACGACGTTTACGAAAAGCCCATCGAATTAGTTAAAAACACATCAATTTTAGACAACATGAAACACCTGAAAGAAGAGTTGTCGGTTAGGAAACATTTCCGAAAAGAAAGACAATTTCCATCTAAAACATTCGATAGGATCTTTAAAGAACGAACCCAAGTACGTGTACAAAACGATTTTTATATACAAAATAACGAAATATTTACAGAAAACAAATTTAGATCGATAGCGCGAATTAAATTGACGTTATAGTGAGAATACGCAAAAAGCTTTTCCTATCTGTGAGCGTATTCGCTTTCAGGGTACGTTACGTAATAAGGGGTGTTAGCGTAAAATCCGTTCCGACTCAGGGTTTGAATTTTCCCTCCGTGCGCGGGGTAACCGGACATTCCGATCGGCGGATGGTTTTTCATGCACGTGCACTGTCCGTCGAAAGAGACCGGGGTGGTCAAGTATCTTTGGGTCTGCTGCACGCGTCGCAACTTGACCACGCAAACGATGACGATGACAATGCAAACGAAAGTCACGACGCCTACGATGACTCCGATGATGAGAGAATCCATTGTGTTGAGCGACGAGTTTCTATTTGCATTTGAATCCGAACTGGCCGGTGACTTGGACTCGAAGATTACATCGTTAGCCGACGATTCTGTGGTCGTAGTCTCGATTTCAGTGACCGGTTCTGTTGTGAGAATAGTCGACGGGGCTATCCAGCGAGTCGTGGACTGATCGCAAGTGAGTTGCTGAGCCTCGACGTCCAGTAAAGGTCTGTCTTTTACAGACTCCGGCTCCGAACAAGTCAAATCGTCAAGTTTATCACCTCTGAGGAGTCGATCTGCCATCCACAGTCGGAGTGGCCTGGCGTTGCAGTCGCACGAAATGGGATTCGAAGCGAGACCGGTCATCACGAAGCTGTTTCTACGTTCCTCCACGAAGTTGATGAGTTGCGGAGTCAAGTGACTGATGCGGTTGTCCGAAACGTCCATGGCGATCTTGCTAGAAGTGGGCAGCGAGAAGAAAACCGACGGCAGAAGAGTGGACAGATTGGTTCCCGCGATTGCGACCTGAATTTCCGGAGCCACGATGCCGGCGAGTGCGTTGGTGGCCACCGTACCCATGGATCGGCCCGTGACGCGGAGTTTTCGTAACCGCGAGGAATAGACGCCGTGCAGTTGGTCGTCCAGCGATTCGGACTTCACTTCGACCGACAACTCGCGCAATGGAGGAACGTTCTGCAGAATCGCCTTGAGGTCAAGGAAGCGGATGCTCGGATACCCGGCCATGTGAAGGTCCGTCAGTTGGTCGAGATCCCGCAGAGCGTCGTCTTCGAACCTCACCAGTTGTCGCAAATTATCGAGTTTGAGCGTGCGCAGTTCGTCCAACGGTGCCAGTTGGCCGTCGGTCAAGCGGCCGATCTTGTTTTCGGAAAAATCCAAATATCTCAGCTTGGAGATTTTCTGCCAAACTTTCGAGTCCGGAAGGTCTGATAATTCGTTTCGAGACAGATCGAGGCTGACCAGATGCGTGGTCCTCTGAAAGGAGTCTTCGGTCAGCTTGGACACTCGGTTCCCCGAGATGTTGAGACGCTGAAGGAACGGCATCTCGAGAACTGGGATTTTATCGACGCCGGTCTCCGCCAGATTCAGACTCCGCACCGTCTTGGGGACGGTGAGGATGTTTCGCACCGACTCGCTGGACAGTGGATTGTGCGCGAGGTCCAAGCTCTTGATGTTGACCAGGATGTTGGCGTTGGGTGGAATGTCGATGATTTTATTGTGCGATAAATCCAGTCTTTCTAAGAAAAAGTACTGCTTCTGCAGCGCCGCCAGTGGCGCGTCCACGAACCGATTATGCGAAAGATCCACCGATTCGAGGTGCGACACGTACGCGCGGTTGAAGACGTTTTCCGGGAGTTCCGAGAGCCGATTGTCCGACAAGTCCAAGTGGAGTCGATGGATGCCGACGAACTGCCGCGGAGATAGACCGTCGATGCGGTTGTGGCTGAGATTGAGGTGTTGGAGTTGCGACGAATTGTGGAACGCGGTTTCGGACAGTTGTCGGATGGAGTTGTGGGACAAGTCGAGGAATCTGAGAAGCGGGAGAGCGCTGAAATCGACGTCTTGCACCGACTCGAGCTGATTGTGAGACAAGTCGATGGATAAGAGGGACTCGAGGTCGTGCACGATGCCCGCCGGGAAGAAGGAGAGTTTGTTTCCCGACAGTATGAGCGTCGCGAGCCGCGGGTGGACGGCGAACGAGTCCGGGTAGAAATACGAGATGAGGTTGTGACTCAGATCTAGGGTCTCGATCGACGTGGGGTTTGCGAAAACGTCTCCTTTGAAGGTCACCATCTTGTTGTTGCTGAGATCGAGACGTCTGAGAATCGGAAGTGACCGGAATGCCCCCTTTCGGACCACCGAAATGTTGTTGCGGCTCAAGTCGAGGGTTTCGAGTTTGGGAAGGTCGTTGAAACAATTTTCCTCTACGGTTCCGATATCGTTGCTGCTCAAATCCAGAATTCTGACGTTGGTCAGCGAAGCAAACAGAACGGTGGGTAGTGTCCGAAGTCTGTTTTTCTGCAGCTGCAACGTTTGAAGTTGCGCGAGATTCTCGAAGGCCAATTCGTGGATAAATTCGATCCTATTGGACTGCAAATCGAGGTCGTACAGATTCTCCATCTTCGAGAAAGTGTCTCGCTGGACACCGGTTAAGCGGTTGCGGCCGAGAATCAGGATTTCCAGCGCCGGCAAATTGATACCTTCGAATTGCTGCAGCTCGTTGCTCCCGAGATCCAGATACACCAGCTGATGGTTGACCCCGATGAAGGAGTCGGCGTGGACGCTCGTCAAGTGGTTTCCGTTTAAATCCAACACCTGCAGCGACCGGAACTGACCAAACGTGGCGTCGGGGATCTCGCGGATCAGATTATTCCTCACCGACAGTTCCTCTAAGGTGTCAAGATCCCTGAAAATACCTGCAGAGATGGCGCCGATGCGATTGTGGTTCATGGTCAGAACCCGAAGACTCTTCAAGCCGCTCAGACCGGAAGTGGGCACTTCCAGAAGCATGTTGTCGTCTACAGACAGCACTTGAAGTTGGTCGAGGCCCGCAAACGTGAGGTCATCGACATTGCGGACGAGGTTTACATCCAAGTGCATCTCCTGAAGGTTGACCAGAGCGGCAAAAGTGGACGGAGGAACATTGAGAAGATGGTTGCGACTCAAATCCAAGAAGTGGAGACCGGTCAAGAGCTCCAGCGAGTCCGCCTTGATGTTTTGAATGCGGTTGGCTGCCAGGAGGAGCAGCGTGAGGTTGGCGGTTCGTGTTAGCGACGCCGTTGGGATCGACGAGAGAAGATTGTCGGACATGTCCAGTAGTTCGAGGGCCTCGAGGCCATTTAAGGAGTCGTCATGGAGCTCAGTTATTTGATTACCGGAGAGGACGAGCGTTTGGAGCCGGTGTAGACCGGAAAAGGCGTTCTGTTCGAGGGCCGAGATAAAGTTGCTGCTCAAATTGAGAAGATTCAAATTGTGCAGTTTTTCGAACGAACCGGTCGGAATCGAGGCTAAAATGGAGTTTGGTTAGAAGATTGGTCAGAAATTTCTCCAATCATCACTCACTTATTCTGTTAGATTGAAGATTCAGTTCTTGGAGAGCGGCGAGTAAACGTAAACTCGTCGTGGGCACCGTTTGGAAGTGATTATTTTCGAGGTTCAACTCCTGGGGGATAAAAACATAAATATTTAAATCAAAATTGTAATTTTTTTTTTAAAGGTTCTGTACTTGTAATTTCTTATTTCCTTTGAAAATATTATCCTCGAGTCCCTTGATCTGGTTGTCCGCCAAATCCAAGAAGCGGAGTTCTCTGAGCCGACTCAACTCGCCGGTCGAGAAGATCGGGTTCAGTTGGTCACCGAGAAGATTGTCATTGAGCCGAAGATCCACTAAAGTCGACTCCAACCCTTCGAACACTTTCTCCGTCAATCGCAACAAGTGATTCTCCGAGAAGTCCAGCACTTGCAACGGCACTTGACTGGCGGTGAACAGTTGCGTTCCCAGACTCTGGTAACCGACCCGTTTTTGGGAAAACGATACCAGGGGGAGTCTGTAAGGCAACACGGGCACTTCTCCGCGGAACACGATGTCGTCGCAGTTGACGTGCAGCGACACGTTTGACTCAACCAAACACCTGCACGGGAAATCGGTCGTGTTGAATAAAATGGTGCACGACAACGTAGAGTCGCGGCTGCGGGCGAATCCGACCACCAACAGCAGCACGATGGTCGAGCGCAACGCCGACATTTCGCCTGAAATGAAAGTTAGAAATACGGGTTGAGTCAATCGCTCGAGTGACCACGCTAAGACAAAACGGTTAATTATTTATTTTTTCAGTACCCGGTCACCGAAAGGATTTCCTTTCGTGCGATGTGCTCGTTTGATTAGATATCTATTGACTATTCATTGTGATTCATTGGGGATTACACGTGTTTGTGCTCGATAGAGGTCGCGATTGCGACTCGCGAGCGATGCTCCGATCGCCGTGTGTGGGTTTTGAGAAAGTGGCGCCATTAGGGGGGAAGATGCTTGACCCCAGACAGGTGAACAGACGCCCTTTTAGCCTACGCTGGCCTTGCAATATTTTGCGCTCAACCACGGCTCGATAACGAGTTTCGTGTAGGTACAAATCGGTTAACAACGTCAATGACACTCGACTAAAGGTGACAATTTTAATTTTTTTAAATAAATGTTATGAACTTTTCATAACTTTTTTTTTGTTTCTTTTGTCTTTGATAAATTTGAAAATCGATTGGAAAAATAGGAAATTCGAAGTTTTACTTTACCTCAATCTTTGTTTTGTGTTTTTTCGCGAAGATGAGACCTCGAATTTTGTTGTTTGATGTTTCGACGATGTTTTGAATGCTGTTACATGGGCTGGCCTCGAGTCGTTTGAAATTCAAGGTCGAAAATTCGCATTCCTGGCCTCGGGGACCGCGAACCGTTCTCGTCAGATGAGTTCTTGAACCACTGACGTCACTTATCGTATTGTTTTCTTGTGTGTTTTGGGTAAAAGTGGCCGTGACATCATCGCGTAAGTGTGGGTGGGGGTGGAGAGAGAAAGTGATGGGAAAAAAAACGAGGAAAAGAGAAGATTTAAGTTTGGGAAATGAATTGTTTTCTAAATGACCGTGCGACTCTGAAAAGAATTGTTCTGACAATAAAAATACGCTAATGAGAAAGTTTGTTTATGAAGGTAAAACTTATTTCATGGTCAGTTGTTGAAGACCACAAAAGCCGAGAAAAGAGGCGAAATTTGAATAAAGTCGGAGAAAGGCAAAGTTTTGAGGTTAATATAGCATTTTGTGCACTGTCAACTACGGTTCCTGTTATTGTTTACATGTGTTTTAGCTAATTTGACAAGAAAAAGTCATTTCCGTTTCTCATAATTTCGCCTTATAACGCGTCCTATTACTCCGTAAATGTCAATTTCTTTTGCGTTAGTGGCTGGTTACGCTCGAACGAGGACCTAGTTCCTACGAACTGACTCACTTGTTCAAAAACCTGTGACACAAAACACTTTCACTTTTTTTTTTTTTTTTTTTTAAATTACAGTTAGATTTTTTTAAAAATATTAAAAAATAAATTATTTCTAGGTTGACACTTTGATTGTTTTTACCAACGACAAGTGGGACAAATTCAGAGCTTTGAATTTTGTTAATAACTACAGGATTTTGCACAATCCGAATCTTCTTTACGTGGTCGTTGATTTGAGTTCAAAGACAACAAAAGCAGGGTAAAATTAGCATTTTTTAAGGAAGGTCAAATTGGATTTAAGTTAATTCTTTGTTTGAATTTCAGCATCGACTCCAAGAACGAGACTGGTCATCCATTCAATATTCTTTTATCTGGGTTCAGTGACCAATTACTCAGGTAGAAAATCGCATTCCTTTTAATTGTGTATTTTATAAGGAAGTTTGGATAAAGATCGGACGAATAAAGAACTTCTGAGTGTTTGAATGAATAGAATGAATGAATAATAATAGTTGAACTTGATTTTTTTTAAACAGGTTTATAGCCGAAAGAGGGAATTCCAAACAACTGCAACACATCAATCAAATTGATGTTAAATACAATTTGAAATCGTCGGGTCACAAATTCACCAAGGAACCACTGAATTTGATTGCATCACCTAACGTCAGATTACCAAAGTAAAATTTTATTTTAATTTTTAAACTTTAATTTTTGAGTTTTTCATTTTTTCTTACTTATAAATAGATGGAGAACCGTTCGAATCTTCGTTTCGTCTACTTTTCGCGACATGCATGGAGAACGAAACGCTCTTCTACGATCTGTATTCCCACAGATCAGAGCTCGAGCTCTGGATCTCTGCGTAGATATTCACGACATCGATTTAAGATGGGGTATCACCGAACAAGAAGCGGAAGACAACAAGTAATTAATTAATTAATTGAAATTTTTAGTGATATTTGCAATAATTTTGTTTTGTTTTTTTTATAAAGGATGGTGGAAATCTGTTTAACAGAAGCAGCTCGATGCGACATATTCATCGGTTTGCTAGGATCACGTTACGGAACCATTGTGAAACTCGAACAAATACCAGAGTCTGAGAACTTCAACTGGGTTCGCGAGTATCCCGGTGGATCGTCCATCACCGAATTAGAATTCCAAGTGGGTGCATTGGGTCGTGATGATTTTCCAAAAGCGAGAGCCTTAGTGTGCATCAGGGATAATTCGTTTATCAAGTAGAAAACAACATTTAATATCAGTTTTTACAATATTTATTTTATTTTATTTTTTTTTTTTTAGAAATGTTCCCGGGACATTTTTATCTGATTTTTTACCAGAAGATGACGAGCACGAATCGAGGTTAGAAAAACTAAAATCAAGAGTGAGGACATCCAATGTGCAATTAATCGATAAGTGAGGATTTTTATTATAAGAAAAAAAAATTTATAAAAATTTTATAAAATTGATTTGATCTTACAGTTACTCATGTAAATGGACAGAATCGACCGATGGCGTGCCTGCAGTGACCGGTTTAGACGATCTGGAGAAACAAGTCGTAGCTCGCTTGTGGTCTTCGTTAAAATTATTGTATTCTCCCGACGAGAACGATTCGCGCGATAATGTCCACGAAAATTTCGCCATTCAACAATCCAAATGCTTCGTCTCGAGAAGTAACGTTTTGAATCAGTGCTTAGACGCGATAAACGAAAAGGCCGGAGTTGTCGTTCTGAGTGGGAAAACCGGAAGTGGGAAAACTGCTTTATTGGTAAATAATGATTATTATAATTTTTTTATTCAAAAATTCAAAAATGTTTTTGGTTTTTTTTGCAGAGTGAACTTTGCGAGCAGTTGATGAAAAATCCAAAATTGGTCGTTGTTCCATATTTTGGCGATGCAGTTGCAGGAGATAAAAACGCCGACGAAATAGCGACATACTTCTATGAAAAACTCTCTTCGAAAATTAAAAGCGAGGGTGAAGAAAGGTAATTTTATTAAAATGTGGTATTTAGAAACCGTTTTTTACATTACTGTTTTTACTTTTAGTTCCGCTTACGTCGCGATTCGCAAAATGTTGAATTTAGCCGTCGAATATAACAAACGATTTGTCCTACTCATCGATGGAATCGACAAGTTGTCAACAGAAGTGATCGGCTGGATTCCCGATCCCGTTCCAACGAACGTTCAGATCGTCTGCACCCTTTCCGAATCGGATGCGACGAAAGTTGCATTCGATAGAGAAATTCGACTCGTCAAATTGATGCCGATGGATTTGAAGGAGAGAGGGGAATTCGTGAACGGCATGTTATTACCGCATGGGAAAAAGTTGTCGCAGTCTGCTTTTGACAATCAACTTCAAACCCTCGTGTCCAAAAGCGAGGCGAACAGTCCACTGTTTCTGGCTCTCGCTTGTCAACAAATGCGATTGTTTTGGATTTTTGAAAATGTAAGCGCAAATATCAAACGCATGCCCAGCTCGATTTCCGGTTTACTCAAAGATATAATAGTGCGAATGCAACGCACTCACGGATCTGCGTTGGTCTCGACTGCATTTAAACTGCTGCTCATGTCGAATGAAGGTAACGATTGAATAATAACGAACGCGGAAATAAATATAAATTATTTTATAACGTTGCATTTTAGGTTTGTCTCAAGAGGATTTCTACGAAGTTTTAAACTTGTGGGTTTGTTCGCGGAAAATCGATAGCCGAGATGCAGATTTAACCAAAATGTGTCATTTGAGAAAATGTAAATTATTATCGAGATCCCGATTTGCCAAGTTCTACAACAATGTTAGAATTTTTCTCGATTTATCATCTGCTGCAAAGTAAGAGTTAATCAGTTACAGTAATGTAAAATTACACCTTTTAATTGTATTTTCAATTTTTCTAACTTCCAGTGACGACACACTAAAAATTTCTCACGGTCACGGAGAAATTATATCTGCTCTTTCAACAAATTCTTCCGAGAACGAGTTGATGTTGAAGAAATGCATCGCCGTTTATTATTTGCAGCAAGTCGATCCGACGGAAGACGAAAATTGGTTGGGGAAAAACCCAAAAGCATTTCAGTTAGTCATTTCTCGTCTCGTAGCGTCCGAATACGTGGAAAAAGCTCTGAACATGATCATCGACCTCAAATACTTATTCGCGAAACTTAACATTGGGTTATGCCAGTCAATTCTCCAAGATTTTGATGTAATCCAACGAGAAATGGACGGAAATATTCTCAGCTACCGATGCGATCCGTGTAAACGAAAAGTGATTGACGATTTTCAGCGATTCATAAGCCGCCATCAAACTTCTTTGATTCAAGTTCCATCTGGAATTTTTCAACTGGCACTGAACGAATGCGACGATTCACTCGTGTGTGTCGAAGGAAAGCGCCATCTACGGAGCGGCGATGTTCCGAGGATGATAGAATGGATCAACAAATCGCACGAAACCGACTGCTGCATCAGTGCTTGGAACACACCCGGAGTAAGATAAACTACTAAAAATATTTTCTTTTTAATTTAAACTTTTATTTGTTTTCTATTTTCTACTAGGCTGTTTCATCAATGGTCAGTTTCGGAAATTTGACCGCGATTGGAATGACAAATGGCGTGATTCGACTCGTCGATTCGATAACTTCAAAGGTTTATATATAAAACGATTTGGATTTGTCAGATGTTTAATGTTTTTTTTACCCCACCAGGTGGTTCGAACCATTACCGCTCATCACTCCGAGGTGAACTGCTTAATCTTCGTGAATGAAAACATCTTAATTTCCGCAGCTGACTCCTCTATGAAATCGTGGGATGTGGAATGTGGCAGCTGCTTGAAGACTTTTGACGGTCATCAGCGTAAAATAACTGACTGCGTTTGCAGTAGTCGAGGCACGATAGTTACCGTCAGCTGGGACCGTTCGATTCGAATATGGAACGTGAAAAGCGGGAAAAGAGAATCAATTCGCAGTGAAAAGTAATCTAGGAATTGTTCTTTTAATTTTTATTTTTTTAATTTATTGTTTTCAATTTTAGCTTTTCTATTAACTGTTGTGCTATGCATCCGGTCAGAAACGTTTTAGCGACGGGAGTTTGGGATGGAAGTGTTCGACTCTGGAATTTAACCTCGCTCAAGAGAATATCGGTAAGATTCGATTTTATCCTATTCTTTCGTTTATAAACATTTTTGTTTTCCAGCTTTTTCACGATCACAAGAGGTCGACCACGTCAGTTGCATTTTCGCCGTGCGGCAAGTACTTAGCGTCTGCTTCGTTGGGAGGCCGAGTGGTCGTTCGATCGAGCCAGCACGGCTTTGAAGTATGAATTTGAAAAGTCACTTAAAATTGTAAACCGATTGCTAATTTGTATTTTTTTTACAGTTATTAAAATTTCAAGCTTCTACAATGACAATCAACAAGATACTTTTGACCAAAGACCAGCTCTGGACGACTGGAAACGATCGCGCTGTCAAAGTACTTTTATCTCAAAAAAAAAAAAAAAAAAAAATTATTTACGAATTCAATTTTACATAATTTTTATCGTTTCAGGTCTGGAATTCGTTATTAACCGATGTTGAAGAACTGACTTGCATTTTACCTACGACGTCTCCCGTGTTACACGTGACTACTCACAGAAAATCTGATGCCGAAAACGTTATCGTTGTTTGCGAAGATTCGACCGTAATAAAACTAAATGTCCAAACTGGCGTCGTATTGTTTTCTCACAAACGTGGAAGCCAATCGAACAGAATCACTTACGTCGTTTATGATGAATTTATTTACGTCGTGTATTATCAAGGGCAAGTCGAGGTAAATTAAATAGAGGAATTTATTTTACAGTACCGTACTTATTAAATTTGTTTTTTAATAGAAACTCGATCCAGATAATGGGAATCTGCTGGAAAGTTATCATCTCGAGGCTGATTCAGCAGTTACTGCCGTTGCGTTCAGTAATTTAGAATCATCCCATCATCTACTTGTGGGCACTGCGTGCGGCATTTTGTTTTTAACACCGGAAGTAAAAATCAAAGCTCACGACAGCTCAATAACTTGCATCGCACCGCATCCGATGGTTACCCATACGTTCGCAACCGTCAGTCGCGACAAGGGCTTAAAAATATGGAGACGTGGCGTCTTAAAAGCGGCCGTTGCCGATTGTCATGCGGATTGGATCAACCAATGCGAGTGGATTCCGCAAAATGGCGGGGGCGATTATTTGGTCACCGCATCGTGTGATAATTTAATCAAATTGTGGAGTTTATTGTTAGATGAATTAACGGAAGTGAGAGTTTTGGGACACATGACCGGTCCAGCTATTTTTATCGACTGTTGGGACGATTTTGTCGTGTGTGGAGCATCCGACGGAAACATAAAATTGTTGACGCTTAAAGGTCAAGACTTGATGTCAACGAGTGGCGAGGAAACGACTCAGATTGCGTCGTGTTTTGATAGAAAATACAAGATAACTGGTAAAAAGAGTTTGATAATAGATTCGAATATAATATAAACTAAAAATTTTAATTTTTTTTAGATTGGTACCAGTTAGTCATTGATGAAGAAAATGAAGACGAAAAGGAGAAGGAAGTCAAAACGCAGATTAAATTGCCGACGGGATCGTTGTTGTCGATTTGTAATGGATCGCTTAAAAGAACAAAATTATTTCCGGTAAATTTACCGAAACAACTGGAAAGATAAATTAGTTTTGACATCTGCCATTTTTACATTTTTAGAAAAATAAAGTGAAGATTTTGTGTGGACATTCCAGTTTCGTGCAAGCAATGTGCGAAGGTCCGAATGAAACGGTTCTCAGCGGATCGGACGATAAAACTGTAATGAAGTGGACGAAAACTATTAACACTCAACATATGGAAAATAAGAACGAAATTTGCGCTGTTAGGTTTGACTTATCTAACTCGCTAATGATTTCTTCCTGCAGGTAAATGTTATTAATTAGTGACTAATATAAATTTTCTTAATTTTTCTTATTATTTTTTTTACAGAGATGGTTTGATATCTTTGTGGCAAAATGACGGAATTTGTGGAAATTTTGTCAAAAAATCTAATTTTCAGGTAAAACTACACGGTATTTATTTGAGTCGTAGTAATTGAAAAATGTTTCATTCGTTTCAGTTAAAATGTAAATCAGTCATCGATGCTCATTTCATTGGAGAGAATAAATTTATAGTTGCATCTAGTGACGGAACTGTTTTTATGTGCAAAATAAACGAGGATTTAGAATTGAGGTATAAAATCGAGAACCAAACAAAATTAACCATTACTAATATTTGTTGTTAAATTTAGCAACGAAGCAACGAAAAAATTTATAAATCCAATTTCATGCATCGCTTATTATAATGAGAAACATTTACTTGCGGTTGCAAGTTTAGATGGTCGTGTGCACTTGACTAACGTTGTTACTGGAAAGTTTAAAAAAGGACACACAGTGTAAGTGTGAAAAATACTTTTTAATGAAATCTGTACCGTAATTTAATATTTATTTCTACAGATCTGAAAACAATTGGGTCATAGACATGAAATTTGGCGACGAAAAACTACACGTTTTGCAAACTTCTGGAACCATTACAACTTTCTTTTTCGCTCGTGATTCAGTATGCAAATAATGTCAAGTATTAAATGGACTTTTTTTTTAATTATTTTATTATTGCAGAATGATTTTCATTACTACCAAAATAACAAATTGATAAACAGCAGCGTCATTCCCCACAGTCTTTCTGTGATTGAGAATTATTTTCTAACAGGGCTCTCTAATGGGGTTTTAACACGAACTTGCACGGATGATAAAAATATAAAAACTACTCAAGTATAAATCTTTTTTTTTTTTTAAATTAAACCCCAAACTTAACATTTTCTATTTTTTTTCCAGTTGCACGCTGGGGGCATCAAATTTTGCGTCGTTGATAGTTCGGGGTCGTTCGTGATCACTGCTTCTGATGATCGAATGGTCAAAGTGTGGAATTTGCAAAAAGATTTCACTATTGGCTCAGAGGCAATAAAATAGTCTTTAATTTAATTTTTTTTATGTTTAGTAACAATATTTTTATTTCGTAGGTGGCGCAGTTTGAATGTTCTGCACCGATTTGTTCTCTGAACGTGTGTTTTGCAAATGGTCTCATCATATGTGGAGATTTTCATGGAAAAATTTATCTTTTACGATTGGTGTAATTGTAGATAATAAGAGATATATTTTTAATGATTGTGCAATAATTGTGAAAAATAAAATGTTTGAAAATTTTCACCGGTGTATTCAATCGTGTTTGATTACTATGTGTCTAATTAGTATATTAATAAATGATTTAAATGTGAAAAAGAAAATGTTTGGAAATTTTTTATTGGTGTTTCAATCGTGTTTGATTACCATATGGGTTAAAACAAATCTAAAAATTACTGTTAAATAACGAAATTAAAAATTAAAACATTTGGTATTTGTACCACTAAGAGGCTTTTTGATTTTAAAATAAATTTAATGATTAAAGGCTTAAATTAATTGCACCATATACAAAATTTTAACATATAGTTATTGTAATTTTTAATGTTTACTGAAATTTGAGGCAAGAAGCTTTGATAGCTAACA
>JAQFZP010001898.1:0-16347 GCA_034695745.1 Geophilus truncorum
CGGGTAAACATCCAATAAAAGAAAGATACACAGTACTTTCGGATGTTAAAAGCAATTTTGGGTCGAGAGTTGTTCTCTCTTTTTTCCTAATATACACTTACCATTTGTTTTCATTTTTGGCTCATATTTACTAATCTATCAGACCTGGAGCTATGCATGCGATATCTTTTAAACTCCTTGCACCAAGAACTAGCTTTTCTGCTATAAACAGAAAAGATTTGAGAAAGTGTAAAAATTGGCTCCCAGCTGTTCAAATGGTAAGACTATACACTTACCATTTGTTTTCATTTTTGGCTCATATTTACTAATCTATCAGACCTGGACCTATGCATGCGAGACGCGCTCAAATTTCACTTGAACGAACAAATTATCTTCGACTCAGAGGCACCTAGCATGCAATTCTTTTTACAACGAATGTTGCACCTGCAAATATTTCAAAAGGTAGTTTGCCTCGTTTTGTAATTAATTTTAAGAAATATTATAAATCTTCAGTTTATTGAAGAACGTTTTGACATGCTGAATTCTGCGACGAGGACCGAGGTGAACAGCAGTAAATTAAGTCATTAATATAACGAGTGGAGGGCTAATATGAGAGTGAGCAAGAGGAATCTGAGGAATTTTTCAAATTCTAGTGTGGGTTCTAGTCGTAACTTATACACAGGTATTATTTTCCTGCTCTATCTTTACCCTCCAGTCCAACACATTTTTTCTTTACTTTTTGCTATAACTTTTTCTACCACAATTTTTTTCACTTTCTAGTGTTAAAATCGCCATATATGCAAGTGGAACTGAGTTGTTTGAGAAAAACGAGAGAGGGCATTCCGTAGTTATTTCTTAAAGTGTTGTTGATGTTGATCTACCTTTTCTATTACTTCTTTATTTACTTCTGATTCAGTAGATAAAAAGCAAATTCCAAACTTTCAACAAGTTTCTACAAATAGATTTTTATGCACAAAAACTACACGATTATAGAAATTTTTAGTCAATAGCTTTGATACAGAATACATATTCAAACCGAGCATCCTTCTTTTTGAATAACACCTAACGAAGCTTTGACTCCCATTTCTACACAGTTATTCAAATCACCGGCTTCAATCATCGCAGCCAAAAACCCACCAACGAAAGCGTCCCCGGCGCCCACTGTATCAATAAGTTTTTCTTTTGATACATGTGGCACTAAAAATTCTCTAACTTGACCTCCAAAAGCTACAATTATCGGTTTAGGACCGCGCGTCATAACCGCGCATCTCTTGACACTTTGGAGCAAGTTAAAATTGCTGGGTGTTCCCTTAAATTCACTCGAGCTAATTTTAGACACCATTTCTGCAGAGTCTGTAGTTGGAAATGAAAGTTTTTCACAAAATTGCGTGAATTCACCTTCATTGCCAATTACTAAATGCGTAAATGGAAGCAAATGACTTAACCCCTCACTAAAATCTCGACAAACGTAAACAGCTGACAAATTAAGAGCCAGTGTCTTTTGGTTAGTCGTCACATATTCTGCCATGTGGCGTGCAGAGTCAAAACTGTGAGTTAAAAAATAACCCTCGATGTACACAACGCCAGTTGAAGCAAACGTCTTTTTTACTACGTCCTGACACAGATGATTCAATTGAAAACATTTAGCTGCTCCGATATTGGCAAACAGGGACCGATGAGGGCCGTGAACCAAATCCACTGAAATTCCTGTCGGTTCTAATTCTTCATGCCTGTATAAAGTAGAAAAGGGATTAAAACTTGAATTTTAAAATTTAAAATGTGGTATTTCCTACAATAATACACATAATTTTTTTTTTTTGAATTTTTTATTTACAAAATAAATTTGATCAATTTTTCCTTGACATTATTAAAGGAAATACTAAAAATCACTGTTCTTTTCTTTCATAACTTACATGTACAAGGTCGTTACTCCGGATTTCATCACAAGATCCTCAAGGATTTTCGAATGCTCATCATTTCCCACGCACCCTATAAATACGATGTTTACGGTTTTATCTCGTAGGAACGAGCGAGCAACTCGACACGTGTTTTGGGCTGATCCTCCTGGTTTTTGTTGACATTCAAACGCTGACAGTTCATCGAACAAGGCCATTTGCCACGGTTCAGCTTCCACTGCACCATCAGGTGGCAGTTTGTATTTCGAAATAAGTTGTTTTACTGCCTCACATTTGACAATAACGTCTAGTAAAGGGTTTCCCAACGCTAATAAATCACGAGCCATTGCATCAAGTGGAAAATGCGTCAATTTGCCAACACCAGAGTAAATCGCAGGATCTCTCTTTACTTACAGTGACGAAACTATGTGAAGCGTTTCCCAATGATGTATGATGGTAGGTGACTCACAGTTTTCAGCCAATTGTGAAGAACCTTCGAGAGCGCTTCGAAGAGGGAAATCCTGCCTCCAGTAAGGAGAGGATGAAACTTGAGTAGAGGTGGAAATGAATATGGAATATATTTTCACACATTGAATTGAACTGTATATAAAGTTGTATTAATGCAAACAATTGCAAGAACTGCAATAAAGTATTTCTTTATTTATTATAGTGTCCTTGTCCTTGACCCATATTTATCATGCGTGACTTCTAATAAAAGCTTTAGGGCAAAATATAACATTAAAAATACTTTAATTTTTCTGAACTAGGTATTTAACAAGTTAAAAATAAAGTGCTGAGAATGTTTTAGTGCTAAACGTATCAATAATCATCATCCTCAGTTCTTGATTTAATGTATTTCTGGTGCCGACGAAAGGCCAAAACAGAATGCAGTACGTAGACAAATCCATTAGCAATGCACAATGCCTAAAAAATAAAAAAGTTTAATTTATACTAAAAATGTTATATACTAAGCTGTTAGTTTTACTCCAAAAACAAAACCAATTCGCGTTGTTTCTACAAATGTCCATAATCTGAGATAATAGTCAATACTTGTTGCACCAGTAGCAATGTAGAGAGCAGCTCCCAAAACAGTAATTAAAACCACCTGTATTAAAATGTGTCATTTCTTTCATTTAATATAAATTATATAATAATTAAATCTGACCTGCAACGGCGCTGATTCATCTCTCAAAAATGACCCAACCAAAAATACTCCACTAATTAAAACAAATCCGCCTGTTGTGATAACTCCCAAGTAAAGACGGGAATGTAAAGCTGTAAGTAAATAATAATGACGCAAAAGTCCCAAGGCAATCAATCCCAGAGTCTGAAATGAAAAGCGTTTGAGTTGTGCAGGAAAAACGCACGAGTTAGGGACAACTTACAATTTCTACAATGTAAAGTACAATTTCTCCAACGTGAAAAGCAGAAGCATTTCTCTTAGTCTCCTTCTCCTTCTCCTTAGATGGAGATTTTTTGATCTTTAGAGAGTCGTCGTCGTCAGCCATCGAATCGAATGAAACCAACTGCGAAATTAATCTTATAAGAATATTGTGAAAATTAACACGCTTGAATAATCAGAAGGAAAAGAAAAGAAAAGAAAATTCCCTAATGAAATAAAGGAAGTGGTTTTAATATTGTTAATTCTTTTTTTTTTTAGTAAATAAATGTAGTGATAACATGATGCAATAATTAATAAATACATCATAACTTTTTATATACTCACCTACAGTATTTACATATTGTCAATCATAGTCGTAAGAAGTGACATCAGCAGTAATATTTCCTAATGCCTCATATTCTTTCCATGTTTTTACAACATCTATTACTTTTTGTCCAGGTCCACGTTCATGAATCGTTGCTAATTGACTAATAGGATAAATACCATAAAAGTTGTCGATGTATCTCTGATATGGTAAATCAATAAAATTAAAATATTGACAAAAAATATATATTTGTTTTACCTTTGAAATACCGAAATCAAGAAGATTGCGCATAGCAATCATCATCTTTGCATCAGGATCTTCTTCCTCGTAATTTCCCACTAATGAAATAATAAGCGACCATTTGACGAGATTGATGGAATGACCACACTGGATTTTCCACCCTGTTCCTTCCAGCAACTTTCCATTTGGACCGATGAGAAAATTGCAATCTATATCATTAGTGGCTGTAGAGTAAATACTTATTAGTACTAAATAATCCTAACCTCAATAATCTTTGAATAAATTACTCTACTTCTAACATTAATTGACTTCTGTCTTCGTTGCGCTACTTGATGTAAATCACTAACATCATCTTCATCGTAGTTTTTTAATATAATAATGTTCACAGGAAGAGGTAAATAAACAGGTGAACTACTAGAAATAACAACTTTAGAGCCCCAAGTTTGGCGGGAGATTACTTCTATTGGCAAGTCATTTGTAATGCCAGATTGCCTGCACATTTGTTGCAGATTGCTCACTAAATATCAAAAATACGACAAGATTTAAATTCGCAATAAATGCTATATAAAATACGGTACGAACTTAATAGTGGTTCTAAATCATCTAAGATGTCGAATCGATTCATTTTTTCAATAACGCTGATTAACTTCATAATAGTTAAATTCGGGTCAGATTTTTGCCATAAATCTAATAAATAATTAGTAGGCTTCCCTGCACATTCGAGGTTGCTGAAATTCGATACCGGTACCGGTAATGCAACCCTTGGCATTTGATGCATTACACCTCTATAATCTCTAAAGTTTTAAGTTACAATTGCATGAGAAATTATTTTAAATAATAAAATTATAAAATAGACCTGAAAATGTTGTCATCGGTTTCCCTTATTTTTAAATCATCCAAACCATTACAAACAACATCTCGCAAATGAAGTGGAAGTGCTAATAAAGGTAATTTGTTTAAAGTTGTAACAAGTTCTTCAGACCAGAAAGACATATTCGCGAGAATAATCTCAAGTGAAAAATAACATTTTGTAGCTATGATTCAACATCGGATTACAGCCTTTGAGTAAACTGCATCAGAAACCAATCCACACAAACAAATGGCTATAAAGTTGCGCTTGAAATTGCTCAAATGTAAAGAGTAAGAATTTCGTCATTTCCTTTCCTCGACCTTGGATACTGATACTCACAAGTCAGAATTATTACATCCGCTGAGAGGCAAATGAAATTAAAATCACACAAAGAAATTTAAAACATAAAATTAATTTGCGTCGATATAGGGTGTAATGTAATTCCGGAAATTATCAGGTTTTTTTGATAATGAAATTATAAAGAAGTAATACGGTACTTCCTTTTTCCAGTATGTGATTTATAATTCCTTAACGAACCACGATAAAATAATTAAATGCTTAGTTTCAGAGCCATTGCAAATTTGCAAATTCCATAAAAACATACTCGCTGCTGGCCCTCTTATTTGATAATATAAAATATACTGTATTGTGGATTAACGTAATCCACTACTAATTTTAACTACGAACAAACAAATGATTTTTCATGTATAAAAAATTATTTATAAAATTACAAATTTAATAAAAAATGAAAAATGAAAAATGTTATCGAATAAATTTGTAATACCGTACCGGTATTATACGCCGTTTAGCAGATAGACGATTAATAGGTAACGTTTTACTTCTTGCAGGAATTAATACCGTGCCTAAATCTTTTTTTTTTCAGCTACCACACATTTTCATCATAAGAAGTAACATCTAACATGAGCTTATCCATAGCTTCAAAATCATTCCACTGTTTTACAACGTCTAGTACTTTTTGACCTGGTTGTCTCATATTTACATTGAAATGATTTATACCGTAGACACCATAGTAATCGACGTTAATATAACCCTTCAGAAAATAATACTTATCATTAAACACAATTTTACAAACACCAAAAACTAATACCGGTACCTGTGAAATGCCATAGTCAATAAGCTCGCGGACGGCTTGCATCATTTTTGCATCTGGAATGTTTTCATCATAGTTGCCGACCAGTGCAAAAATTAATGACCATTTAACTTGCCGAATACCATGACCACATTCAATTTTCCAACCAGTTCCTTCCAATATTTCCCCATTCGGACCAATGAGGAAATTACAATCAATATCAGTTGCACCTGCAAAATAATGTGCAGAATTAACGAATTATACAGTGACGAAATAAATTCAAATGACTTTATAGATATACCGTTACGATTCATTGTATTTTGCTGCCGTTGTCGAGCAATTTCGTGTAAATCACTTACACCTTCATCAGTGTAACTGGATAATATGACCGTATTCACAGGGATCGGTAAATCTGTAGGCCGTCTGTTAGATGCTCGATGTTTCGATCCCCACATATCACGACTAATGTATTGAAGCTGCACAGCATTTGAATTATCATATTTCTTGCATAGATAATATAATTTTGGCACTAAAACATGTAAATAAATTCAAAATAATTAATATGCAATTCGCTATTACGGTATTAATTTTTGAAAAATTAAATCATTTTATGCACCTATAAGTTTCCCTAAATCGTCTACAATGTCGTATCGAGTTATTTTTGCTATAGCTTCCAGTAGATCCAGAACAGTTGCTCCAGGCACATGCTTTTGCCATAAGTGAAGTATACTTTTTGTTGAGTTTGCACTTGTGATATCAGGTATATTTATTTCTGCGTCGACTGACAGTTGCTGCCTTAGTCCTCTATAATCCCTGTAACATATAAAAGTTTTTTAAATTTTAAAATTAAAATAAATGAGATAAATAACTTGCCTGTGAATATTGTCATCTGTTTCCCTTATTTTCAAGTCATCTAATCCATTACAGATGATGTCACGCATGCAAAACGAAAGAGCTGATAATGGCAGTTTTCTTAAAGTTTTAGTATGTTCGTCAAACCAAAAAGACATACTTTAAGTGTTAGTGTAGTACATAACTTTTGCACAAAGACAGTGTTTTTGTAAATTACACCCATCAGTCAAAAATGCTCTACATAATTTTGTTTAAAGCCACTTTAAGCGTGGATACATTACGAAAACAAAAACTAAACCAGCCCAGACCAGACAGGAAATGTTCAATGCCAAATGAGTAAAGTACGGTACTCGTAAAACGCTATCATGTTTGGTTTTACTTTTTTAATCTTATTTATCTAATCACATGTAAACAACAAAAAAAAAAAACTCAGAAAAAAGCAGAGGAATGTAAGTTGAAAACGTTTTCTTTCTTACAAGTTGCAACATAACAATAAGTTATATTTAGAAAAAAATCATCAATCAACTTTTTTTTACTTCAGATTCGCAAAGCCACACAAATAACAAGTAACGAATTTCTTTATACAGTAAACTCCCTCATATCCTCATATCCAGCTCCCATATACGGCCACTTTTTCCAGTCCCGCCCTATGTCCGGATACGAGGGAGTTGACTGTATTTCTCTTAACGATTTTAGAATTCTAAATACGTATCTGAAAAAAACTCTTGTTTTCTCGTGACGAATCAGGACAGAATTTTCAAGGAAAATTTTTCTAAATTTTTGTCTCTTCTTTTAGAAAAAAATTGATGATCTTTTGAGAAAAGGAAAATTTGACGCAAGTGAGAATCTAGCTTTATATCTTACGTTTATTACTGGTACATAAAAATTGTTATATTATATCAGGTAGTGCTGTGGCATGGCGCCACCCCACTTGGGGAAGCCCAAGTCGAAGGCCAAAGAGGAGAGGGCACTCCCGCAATGCTTGTCTTTAGGGAGATGCGCCCAGGTGTTGCACTTGACCCCTGACCCTCTTGAAAGTTCCAGCACCCGGAAGTAGAAGAGAAAAGAAAACACACTTCAGACTTTCACTCTCACTCGTCTTGTACTTCAACCACCAGAAAGACTGAAGGAACCGAACCGCCCCACCACCCAGAGACGGAGACGTGGAGCCGGAGACAAGACCCTAGGGCAATACATGGTCAAAGGAAAAAAGAAATCCATTGAACACACGGTAAACCCAAAACCATACTAAAAACCAAACCAACCTTACTACTTTCATTTTTCATTACTTTCAATACTTAATTAAATGATGTATAAAATAATTATCTTAAATTGCCTGATTCTTACATTAAATCACCACAGTGTGCTAGTATCGGCAAATATTGATTGAGGAAATCAATCCGACCTATCTGGGCACGATCATTTTTGTTAATTTCAGTCCACTTTCTAGTTGCTGTTTTGAATTTAAAGGTCCTATGGTCAGCACCTCAAATTCAGAGGAAATATTTTCAAATTTTTAAATGCAGAACCAAACCAGTAGTCCCATTTAAATGGACTCAAAGTTTGGTAAATAATTTTTTATTAAAAGTTATCAAGGTTTCATTTATGCTATAAATATTATCAAATTAAATCATTTCTTAAAATAAAGTGTAAAAAGTCACATTTTAATTTAAACCAAAGACCCAGTACCTTTGTTCGTCCCCTTTTATGTTGATTTCCCTGCACTGCTCTCTAATCCAAAGCTGACGAGATAGAATTAAAACAGCCTTAAATGCCTGCGACTACACATTGAACAATGATAAGTCATTATCAATCCACTCATTATTAACCACTCTCGAAGCAATATCTCCCATTGCTTGATAATGAGGCCACTTTTTAACAACTTCCATTATTTTGCACCCAGGTCCATCCACGTCTTCTGTTATACGTGTTATTTCGTAAATACTGTAAAAACGATCAATGTAACCCTAAAAAAAATGACATTTTATAATATAAAATAAAACTTATTTAAAATTACTCTACGGAATAACCTTGATAACGCCATATTCCAATAATTTGGATACAGCATCCATCATTGCAGAATCTGGAGTTACTTCATCGTACGTACCAATAAAAGCAATAATCATGCAACGATACTGACTTTGATAACCGCACTGAATCTCCCATCCTGTTCCTTCTAGCACAGTTCCTTCAGGTGTAATGAGGAAATTACAATCAATATCTTCTCCTGTAAATAAAAAGCAGTTAATTTAATTTAGACAACTGATAAAACCAAGCCATACTTTTGCTTTCTATTGATTTTTGTTGTCGTCGACGAGCAATTTCTTGCACATCACTTAAACCATTATTTTCGATGTTTGATAATGCCACAATAGTTACAGGTAAAGAAAGTTTAACATTTGGTGTAATGTTAGTGGTGAATTTCGCATTCCATGAGCTGCGACTAATGTAAGTGTAAGGTAATTTAGTCTCTGAACAGAAAGTGTGCGTGTAGTTGGGTATGCTCTCAACTAAATGTAAAAAAAAAAAAATTTAAAAATTGAAACTACCGATACATCAGTTATAATTGTGGCAATGAAAAAATTACCGAGTTTTCCCTGCAGATCATCAATTATATCAAATCGAGCCATTTTTGTAATCTGATCTAATAAAGTCATAATACTTAATTTGGGTTGCAGCTTTTCTAATTGTTCAAGAAGTTTTTCAGTCGGATATGCAGCATTTTTAATGTCGACTTTAACTTCTTCGGCAAATGGCATGTGCTCCGCAAGTCCTCTGAAATCTCTATAATTAGCCAATTAATATTTAACGTATTATATAAATAATATATAATGATTACTCTCACCTGTGAATGTCATTAGTCTTACGAAATTTTAATCCGTCTAATGCAAAAGACAGTATGTTGCGCATGCTTACTGTTAATGCCGAAATTGGAGTTTGACTTAAAACTGGTCGTAATTCCTCGAGCCAATCCATTTACGGTGACATATGGAAACTCAATAAAGCGACAAATTTGAATTTTAGTAGTTAATTAAAAAATAGCAAATACTTGAATGAAAAATTTTAGTTGTCCGTTCTAAATAAAACTTTGAACGTGTAAAAACAACCAAAGTGTCTGCTGCCAAAATATTTTCCTCAATCATTAAAACGATGAGTCAAGCCTATTTTCCCTATTAGGGAAATTTCCCTATTTACCAGAGATAGTTACGTAAGGAAATTCTCCTCTATACTCAAAATTGCGTCAGGAAGTAATAAATTAAATAGTCAGTATTTCTCATTGCCATTGTAAATAAAGTTGTATAGCTACAATACAAACATTTAAAAAACCTATTCATTTTATTAATAAATTTTATTGGGATTTGAAGTTTTAACTTCTGAGTATGATACAACCTAATTTTCTGAAACTCTTCTTGGAGGCAGCAAAACCCCAGCCATGCCAACGAGAGGAACCGGAAGTGCAGCGACTCCTTCAACCCAAGATCGATTTCGAAACGAATAGCATTCAACTGTAGATAAAGCGACAAAACCAGTTGTTGACGCCCCTCCGACTACGTGTAAATGTTGACCTGCACATCAAATCAAACAAATAAAATTGATAATTAAATATTTTAAATCATTAAAGTTTTCCAACCTAAACTTAGAGCAACGGCATTATGGCGTGGTAACTCTAATTTTGAAGTTTTCTTCCATGTTTTGGTGTTTTTATTCAACACATCCACATCCCGTGAACTAATTATGTTGTTTTCTTTAATAAACGAGCCACCAATAAGACACAAATTTCCAAAAAAATTCGTCATTGCTGCGAAGCACCGCGGATAACGAAGGGGCGGACAGTAATCCCAACTAAAATACCGTACACGTATTAGTCACATTAAATGCAACAAAAAATTAATTCTATATACCTGTTTTTATCTACACAAAGACACTCAACTATATCCACAATTTTCGGTCCATGACTTTTATTCATTAGCTCAATACCACCACAAACCCAAATATGTTCATCAAGAACACTAACAGCCATGGCCATTCGGGGTGTTCCGAGAGGATTAATAGATGACCACTGTTTACTGTTGGGGTCAAAACATTCAACACTGCTTAAAATTCTAAAATTTAAAAAAAAATATTCAGAAAACATAATCATTGGACTAGATTACAGCTTAAAATGTTTACCTTCCATTAAGACCGCTTCCTCCAATTGCGTATATTCGTCCCCGACAGTCACAAACGCCGTGATTCATTCGCGGGTGAAGAAGAGCTTCAGCAAAACCCCATTCACACATATCAACTTGTAACGTAATGACTGTTGATAATGGTTCGAGATGATTTCCATCAGATGGAACTGTAGGATTACATCCGCCAATGATGTAAATTATTCCCGCCAGATAAACAGCTCCGCAATTGAAACGAGGTTCTGGGAGTTGCTGCATTAAATTCCAGCAATTCTCTCTAGGCGAGAATCTCCACATGCCGCTTCCATTTTGAGGATAATCGAAGTTGTCTGGGTTAACGCCCCCAATGACTACGAGACAAGGATCATTTGTCAAACAAATTGATTTTTGGATTTTTGGTTCTGCTTTATCAGTCAGTGATGCACATGGCTCGGCTGATCGAAAAGAATCTTGGTTTCCATCATCATTATTTCCAAGTTGATTGGATGTTGATGCAACATCTTCGTCAACTTCACGTCCAGCTCGGAGATGCGGTGACTCTCGCATGGAGAGACGAGGTCTTGGTGCAAACTTCATGCACTCTTCCGCACTTCCCGATGTTTGAGCTAAACGGTACCTAAATAATAACAAAATTATGAGCCACCTTACCATGTTTAATAATTTTTAATAATTTAAAAAAAATTAAATTTACAGTAATCCATTCATGGCGTATGATTTGCACTCCGGTATATCCATTACACCACTATTCAGCGAGTTACTAGAAATGTCCAAAACATCACGGTCAGACATCAGTCCAAAGCGAACACAGGCCATCATTCGTGTCGCATGATGTTGTCGATGTTTCCAGTCATGTTGCAACCATTCAACCGCTGCATTGAACACTTCTTTCTCTCTGAGAAACCAAAAAATTATAAACTTTTCACAAAATCACAAACAAAACTAACTTTTCTATATCCAAATTATCATCCGACAGCAATCGACACACTTGATCGATTGAAAAATGTCTGAAATACGGACCGTTTACAACATCATGGAAAGCCAAGCCGCTCATAGTTTCGTTTTGTAAATTCAATTCGCCCATTAAAAAATCAATCCCCATACGAACAACTGCTGTGACGTTTAATATCATTGCTACATTTAATACTGAAGCAATATTTGCTCTTGTTAGATGCAATTCTTTTCCCTTTAGCCATTTTAGCAATGTTATAATTGCTTCGTGATCGTCAGATATTGAAGTCAAATCAATAAAAGACACGTCTTCAGTCAACATACGTTCAATGTAATTGCTATGTCGTATCAATGTTTCTCGCTTCACCCTAAGCGTTTTATCCCCTACTTTAATTGTAACTTTTTGAGTGGCATTTTTAGTCAACCTGTTTGAGGAATCATCAAGGATATTCGACTCAGCCATATGAATAAAATCAGTAAACTGAAATAATGCTGTAAACAACAATTAATATTAAAATTAACAATACCAATATTTACGCTCAGATGGCTCTGTGACGTGTTGTGTAAATAGAAAAAAGTCGCTTTGATCTCACTTCAAAAGTTTACTTTATTAGTATAAAAGTTTATTTT
This sequence comes from Geophilus truncorum, assembly GCA_034695745.1. Taxonomy (NCBI): domain Eukaryota; kingdom Metazoa; phylum Arthropoda; class Chilopoda; order Geophilomorpha; family Geophilidae; genus Geophilus; species Geophilus truncorum. The sequence continues at coordinate 12,360 of JAQFZP010001898.1, forward strand.
TATCTATTTAATTTATAAGACATGATACGTCTAATATGAGTACCGGTAAATAAAAATTATTTTTATCATAATATTCTTTTTAAATATAAAACAGATAAAAATCGTATACTATGCTAAGGTCTGGTTTACAATTTTTCAACCACTTTTAACCAACACTGTAGTTTCTTACCCTAACATCAATTATCAATTATACCATCAATTTGTAAAAATCGAATTTAAAACAACAAAATTAAAAAACTCTAATTTTTAATCATCGCTACATATCTAATAATGTTTATATAAAACTCTAAAAATTCTTATAAGAAATTTTATAAATTTCACTTCACCACACACAACAACATTCTCAGTAATATATCTTATACTTGTACTATTCACCGTACACGTTCTAAAACAGTATATTTTACCATTCTTATTGCTGAAAATAAAAAAAATAAACGTGAAAACAAATTACTGTATTAATATTAATAATAATAAAAATAATTATAATAATAACAAACAACGTATACAAAAACAAAATGATTTCATATATAATATATAAGAAAAAAATCTATTAATAATTAGAGATCATAAAGTCGGAATAGCTTTGGCATTGAATTATTTTATCTCATTGAAATGCAAATTTGTATTCCTGAGTGTGCATACACAATTATTGTACTTGATGGTATCAAAAATAATAAAAATAAAAACAATAAATACTGAATTGATGATGATGAATATGAATTTACTTGATTTTTTTCACTGAGAAAATATATGGAACTTTTACTATATTTGTATATGTATTTTAAAATAATCAATAGAATGACTTGTGTTATGTGAAGTTGTACTATACCAGTACCGTAACTAAAAATGACTGAAATTTATTTCACACCTGTAATGGATAGTTTTGTAAGTACTCACTTGAAATATGACAAAATTATTATACCATGCACGTACACAGACCTTATATCAATTATTCTGATTGATTGTTGTTCTAACGTTGAAATGATATTTAAAAACTGGGAATTCAATGCTAGAATAGAACATCAGGCAGTAAACCAAAGTGCACAATTTCCTGAGTGAAATTTTAAACATAAAATAATACAAAGTTACAATCATAAATTTTCTGGTTTACTTTGAACACAATTATTATAGTTTGCATACATCATTACTAAATTTCTATTTGGTTACTGTACGTTAAATGTAACTGCCTGAGAAAAATCGTAGCAGCCAAAAACAAAAATTATTTAAGTTATTTTAGTTGCGTGAAAATCTGAAAAGAAGTTAAATCTAATGATTATGGCTACTAATTATGTATTTTTTCGTGTAAAATTCTAACTTTGCAGGAAATTGTTCATAATGCAGCAAACTGACCCTCATAGTAACCTTCTACAAACAAGTTAGCTATATACCATTATCCAAAATACTAAAACTAAAAAATTAAATCCGAAATTCTTTGCTAAAGCATAATAATTGTTACAGCAATGATTAAAAATAAATTTTCAAATTTTCTTTAAAAAATCATTACATCTTAAAATCCAATTCCGTTTTCCTCTTATCAATTTCCAGCTTAACATCTTAATCTTAAATTCCAAAAATTCATTATACGGTATTAAATTAGCCTTTACTGTATTTTTAAAATTCAAAAATTTCTTCTTCTTTTTTTTTTTTTTTTTTAATTTAACCCTTTAATTTTTAAATGCTTTTAAAGCCAATTTTCTCACATGGCCTTGTTTTAAACCGATTTCTTCCCACCTTTAACATTATCCGACGTCTGTTTCTTCCCAGACTGCTTTTTATTCAACTCACTCTGTAACTTCTCCAACTGAACCTTCTTTAACTCGGATACCTTAACACCTGTGTGTTTCCTCACATGTTGTGTGTAGGCAGCTCTCAATGCAAACATCCGGAAACAGTATTCGCAACGGTACGGTTGTTCTCCAGTGTGCAATCGTCGATGTTGATCCCGGTTTACCTTCTGCGTGAAGCTCTTGCCGCAGAAGTCACACTGATAAGGCTTCTCTCCCGTGTGAATTCTTATGTGTTTCTGTAAATGATGCTTATCAAAAAACGCTTTTCCGCACATCTCGCACATGTGCTCCTTGATGCCTTCGTGCGCGCTCTTCATGTGCAGATTCAGAGCGCTCTTCTGCATGTACCGGTTACCGCACAGAAGACAAGTGTATCTTTCGCCCGTGTGTGATCGGCGATGGGTGTTCAAAGTGCTCATTTCAAAATACACTTTGCCGCACACGTCGCACATGTACGGCCGTTCTCCCGTGTGGCGCCGACGGTGGCGCTGCAGGTAGCATTTGGAATAGCACGGTTTCCCGCACACGTCGCACCGGAAATCTTCTTTGGCTTCGTCGGTCAGGTGTTCGAAGTGATGGATGTTTAGTCGATGTCTGTTGGAGAATCGCAACGAACATTTGTCGCAAGTGTATGATTTTTCCGTGTGGCTTTGCAGGTGATTGGCGAAGTCGTCGTTCGTCTCGAACTTGAGATTGCAAACGTCACACGACAGCTTCTCGTCCATCTGTGAGTGCTCCGTCTCCAAATGTTCGATCAAATCTTTTTTACTGTTGATGATGGACGCTTCACAAATAGGGCACTTTATTTCGTCGAATTTGCTCGACGTCGATGTCACCTCAGGTACTTTTTTCCCGTTCCCTTTGATTCGCGTCGATTTCAGAATGAGCGTGTTTGTGGACGAAGTTGCTTTGCGATCAGGCGAAATCCTCCCTCCGATGCACATCACTTTCATGTACGCAGACGCCGCCACTGGAATTCGGCGCGCGCTCCATTTTTTCACGTTTCCACTCTTCCTCTTCGTCTCGTTCGCGTCTGATTCGTCGTCTTCTTCCTCCTCCTCTTCTTCTTCGTCGTCCTCTTCCTCCTCGATCTTGATTTCCGGCTTCACTTCGTCCACTTTCTTCGCGTCTTCCTCCTCCGATTGAACGATTTTCTTAAGCCGTTTTCGAAGTGGACGTTTTCTCATTTCTGATTCTTCGTACTCTTCCTGAGTTAAGGGATTTGAAACGACGGTTGGCTGGTTTGCACTTAAGGACGGATACTGTTGAACAGTATTGACCTCAACTTCGTACTTCTTTTGAGGTTCCACGATTGTCAAATCGTCACCAAAATCAGAAGAATCACTCAACATTTCTAATTTAAAAAAAAAAAAAAAAATCAATTTTAATAGCCAAATGGCATGGGAAAAAAAATTACCTTTATATTTATAAGCTGTTTCAATGTTTCTTGGTCTTAAATTCCACGATTGACAATTCGAAGATTGCGATACATCATCTTCGCTCGTCTTATTCGTCATGTTTAATGGATGGTATTCAGTTTTGATTTTTACCAAAGAAGTCGGTTGTTCCACATCATCATTGTACTAAATTTTAAATATTTTTTTAATAAAATGTCTACACTTCTCAATAGTCAATTTTTTTATTACCTTTGGGTTTTCAGAATACGATGGCAGCTCATCAGATGAAATAACTTCGGTTACTAAACCGTTATTTTGAGCCATGTTTGATTCCTCACATTCACATTGTTGATTTTCTTCGAAATTTGATGATACTTTAAGACATCCAGTGTCCCACAGTTTCTGCAGGTTGAGCAAGTGCGTGAGAAAATGTTGATCGGATTCAAATTTGCCGCAGTCACGAAGATGACACCATAACTTGTGCGTGTCAACGGGGCAGGAGATTTCGATGGTGCAATACTCGCTGACAAAATCCTTGTCCGACGTTTCACCAGGCTTACTCGAATTAAATGTCATCTGTAGCGTTTGCAAAACACGGACACACTACACCTAATGCGAAGAAAACATTCAATGTTTACATGCCTTGAAATGATGAAAACTGTTAAAATCAAGTTTGGTTACCATTTCTTACACTTCTACAAGTAAGGTAATGCAATGTTACGTAATCAAATAATGAATTGATGTGGAATTCTGTATTTTTACGCGTTTTCTTGTCCAGAAAAACAAACACTCAATGTTTTGCAA
>JAQFZP010001899.1:0-16337 GCA_034695745.1 Geophilus truncorum
GAAGGCGGGGTTTAATCAGTGACAGGTGTCGCTCAAAACGGCGTGACTAGGGTCCGTGGAACGTGTAAAAATAGAGCGATAATTACAGTCGAGGCCCCCGTTCTTTTGATGAGCACTTGAGCGTGTAGTGTTGATGTATTATCCAAGTGAAGAGATAAAAAAATAAAAAAAATAATAAAAAAAAAAAAATATATATATATATATAAAAAAAAGAGCGAGAAAGAGAAAATAAGAAAAACAAAATGGTGGGTGAGGGAGTGAGTGAATGGGGAATTTTGAGTTTTTTTTTTTTCTCAGTTTTTCTAAGAAAGGTTTTTTTTTTTTAAATATTAAAGAGATATTTTAGTGAAATGATGTTGAATTTCGAATGAATTGAGGTTAAAGAGACGCAAATAGAGGATCAATTTGTGTTTTAATACGCTAAAAATAAACAAACTTCCATTGTAGAAGTGTAAATACAATTTAATGCCTACGAATGTACACAAAAGAAAAAAATTCCAGGGATGATGAATCATGAAACATTAATCGTACTTTTTCCATCCACACAAAAAAAAAAAAAAAAAATTCAAGATGGAATTTTTTGTAAAAAAAAATAAATAATAATAACAAAAAAAAAAAAAATAGAAAATCAACATTGCCTTAACTCCCTTAAACTCTTCAGCCGGTTGCCTTCTCATCCTGTCACCATGACAACCACAATCTCCCTCATCCTCATCCCCCATCTTAGTTTCCACGGCAACCAAGGCGTCCATCTTGTTAAAGTTATTGATAAAACCCACCCAGCCGAATCCATCACGTGACTTTGACGAGTCCCCATCACCCCATCTGACCAACCACCGACAACGAACGCAAGAAGGGGGTTCCACGAGTAGCGGGGGTAGAGGGAGGCGGACGCTGATGGGGGATCGCAGCCCCACAGGCACATCCCTCTGCTTGTAATCGGACAAATCGACCGAGGCTCGTTGCCCCCCAACTCCCGACCCCCTCCTCATCCTTTGTGCGTCTTCCGGTCAATTGCAAATGGACGGGGCTCGTCCTACACGCCGCACCCCCTTCCTCGTTCCAAGTCCCCTTTGTGGTCGCTAAAGGGGGAGGCATGGGACGCGTTCGCTGGAAACCAATCCATATACATCCCTCCCCCTTCGCATTTCCACACCTTGGAATTAGCAAAACAAAAGAATGAGGATTAATTAACGCAAGAGATTTCTTTATATTGATTTTTTAAATTTTTTAAATTTTCTTTTAAATTTTTATTTTCGCTCTTCCTTTTGTTTGTATTTACTCTCTTTTATAGTCGGAAAAATAAAAATATTTTATTTACTCTTAACGTATTTAATGAATAAAAAATTCAGTCTGTTTGCGATTTTGTTTTCGTGTAATTACGTTTGATTGATTTATGCATAAAGAGGAAGGAAGTTGGCTATTTATATTATTTTTTTTTTATTTTATTTTATTTCATTTTTTTTCTTCTTGTATTGTCTAATGCAAAGTGTTTATTTATTTACCATATGAGGTTTCATCCAGTTCTTGTTTCATATCGAGCGATCGATTGATACATTCGATTAATCAACGCATGATTGACTACTTTTGTGTGTGTCGAATGACTCGTTTCGAGTGTTTTTTTCCCCCGCCATCCATGGCAAGCCAAGTGGAAATAAGATGTGCCATTGTTTAAATCATTGTTGACACCCATTAAGCACTTCCACAAGTGCTTCTGTCTATCTCATTAGTTTTGTTTTCATTTTTTCACATTATTTCTTTTCAAACTTGAGAACTTTTCACGGATCACAACGCACGAAAATATCCTTGAAATAATGGCATGGACTTCGACTTATGAATATCCAGCTGATTACAATCACGTAACGACGTAACAATATTATCAATCATTTGTTTCATTTAATAAACACATTGTTCAAATTTATCATAATTTAATGCTACACCCACATTAAGTGTACCGACAATTGTTCTTGAGCAATACTTTTTTGTTCTCCCTATTGTGTTTCTTTTAAACGACGATACGCCAAAGAATGCAACACTATTATTATTATTATTATTATTCCCCGTACCAACTTAAAAATAAATCTCAAATTTAAATATAAAAAAAAAAGTAAAAAATAATCCTCCCACAATTCGTATAAACAAACGAGGCCATCATGTCTTAAACTCGCTCCCAAATTTGAATTATACGATGCAGCTACACTTTGCAGTTTTGTTTTAATATTATGTGTATTCTTTGTTTGAACCAACACTTAATTACTCGAGTGATTCAGCCTTGGCAGCAATGCAAGTTTTGCATGAAAGGCGAATTTCTTTCAAGTGGAAGTGAAAACTACCATTATTCTAACTGTTCATTATAAAATGTCGGCGCACATATACATATCCTTAGTTATCGCCGCGTCGCGCTTACGTAATAACCCATAAGCTGTACTGGTAGGTGTAATATATGTGTGTACGTTAGGCTTAATTGCATCGTGTGAGATGAAGGAACACATAGCACTAAAAGTCATACAAAATGAACGACTGCATTTATTTCTACAGTGCACAGAAAAATAATAAAAATTTATGTACAGTTACAGACTATGCTGCTTGGATGAACAACCAAGAGAATATTATGTTTTGCACAAAATCACAAATTAAATTAAATTAAATTAAATAATTTTCGTTCTTTAACGAGAAAAATGTTTAAAAAGTAACGTAAGAAAGACCCATCTTGTGATGAAGGACTGGGTGGAGAATGAGGAGGAATTTCGAGTCCTTAATAAAAGGGAATAATAAAAAATATATACATATTATACACGGATAAAAGTGAAATATCAGAAGTTCCAGCGATCGAGTGAGGTAGAATATGATCTTAGGAACTCGAGAGCCATTCGACGACGAAGAAATAAAGAAGAAAGAAAAAAAAAAAAAGGGTAAAGTCAGGTTTCTGTATTAAATTTCTCAAATTTCTTTTTCTTAATGAGAAACTAAATCCGGTAAAGTGGAAACAAAATTGATGGATTTTTAAAAAATGAAAAAATTTAATGACTTTAACTGTGTAAAAATGATAAATGCCTCCAACCAGCCCAACAAGGAGTGTGATTGATAGGAACATGTTGGTGCCAATGGCCGAAAATTCGTATCAGAGGAACAATAGTGAGAGAAAAAACTCACGACAACATCAAACGGGTAATGAGAAAGGGGATAGGAGACAAAACGGTAGTGGACAATGAAATGCGATGCGAGGTGACCCCTGAGATCACTGGTCGAAACTGAGATCATCGGTTGAAGGAGATGCATAAAACGAGTGTTATATTGTCGACTGAGTTTCGAAAAGAAAAAGAAAAAGAGGAAAAAGGCCTCCCGACGAGACGACGAACACTTATACACAAACACACACACGTAAACGCAACATCGAGGCCCGTGGCAACGAAAAACCGTAGGACAAGTCTATTTGCGAGGATGATGGAATCCGTTAAAATAGGGAAACAGATCAACTTCTTTTAGAAAGACTTTTTTTTTTCTTTTGTTTAATATATGACTTCGTAAACGGTTGCTTTTTTGTCTCCGGATCCCGTGACGATGTATTTGTCGTCACCGGAAATGTCACAGCTCAGCACAGAAGAGGATTCTTTTGACTGTAAAATTAAAAAAACGTTAATATAATTAATTAAAAAAAATAATTACTATATTACGTTAATTTGTACCTGGAATATACTCGCTCCGTAAGGTGTCCGCCACGCGTTGAGCAGATTGTCTTTTCCGGTACTGACAAACCACTTGCCGCAATACGCAAACTTGAGAGACAGCACGCAGCTTTCGTGTAAATGCAGTTGGTACTTGTCGGGTTTGGTACAATGTAAGACTTCCACGTTACTGCTTTCCATTCTAATAAAACACCAAACCATTTGTCAATAAATAAATTGGCCTGTGGGAGTGGTTGGACAATTTGGCGCTTACCCAACTGCCAGCCATTCGCCAGTGGGACAATAGCCAAGTGAAAAAATCTGCGAAGTGAAGTCGTGTTGTTGCAACTGCCGACCTTCTCTCAGATCCCAAGACCTGACCGTGTTGTCCAGACCGCCGGTCCACAGTTTGGTACCGTCGCTCGAAATATCAATGCAACTCGCACCGTCCGTGTGGCCCTGAAATTGCCTTTATAAAACAATAACAAAAAATTTAAATAAAATTACAATTTTATTTTTTTTTAATTTTTTAAAAATTAATTATACCTAACAAGCGTCTGGTTATGTAGATCCCAAACTGCAATGTTGCCATCGCTGCAGCAACTGAAGCACACTTTGGAGTCTGGACTGATAGCCAGAGCGTAACAGGCTGGAGCACTGGATGTGAGTTCCGCTTTGATTCGTGGAGTCGGCTGCACAAATAATAATCCAAAATGGTTGAAAATTTAACAAAAAAAAAATAACTAGAATTAAAAGCACTCACAGCTGCTAAATCCCAAATGGACAGTGTGCTAGCTTCTCCGCCTACAATAAGCGTTCGGCCGTCCGGAAGAAGTTTCACTGACCGAATATAATTGTCCCTTTGCAGACAGTCTAACTGCGACACGGGACTTTTGCTGCCGGGTTGACTTATATCCCACACTTTGACGCATCCTTTGCCACCAGTGTAGACGTACTTTGTCGGATTGCTAATTGTCACTGCACAAACCACTTCACCGTGTGATAAAGTATTTATCTGCCGAGCGTGTCTCGGGATCCCAGGGCCGATTAAGGCGTCTGGCGGAAATGGAACCGGTTGCATTTGTCCGTCAGCACTCACATGGAAGGAATATGCGCTACAAATTAATATAATTTCACCATTTATTCATCGGTTTATTACACGCCAAGCAACGGAAAGCGAGTAATAAGTGACACTTACGGTTTCCCTCCTGGAATACCACCGATCCCCGGGCCGATCCCGGGTCTCACGTGTGGGTGTGGATCGTATCCAACCTAGAAATCATTCGATCGTTAGTGGTTGAGATTATTAAAATGTTTTTAGACGTTACCAATGGTCTGGGTGGGTAACTGCCCATCGCCGAAGACATGCTGTTGTGGAGCATACTCTGGGAGTAAGCGCTCGCTGGACTCAGATCCGAGCCCAATCCGGGATGCGGGCCGCCGTGAAGATAGGAATAAGGACCTGCCATGGATGAGATGGGTGTCCTCAACGCAGAAGCCACTGTATCGCGCAGAAAGACAGAGTAAGAAGAGAGAGAAAGACGCAAAGGATCGCATGCGGCATCCGAAACGGAAAACTAACCTAGAGGCGGTGCTTTCGCAACCGGTTTCAGTCCGCTCGAACCGGGCATCGCGCTTCCACCAGTACTCGTTGGAGTCACGGATTTCGATACGGGAGTCATGGACTTCTCACTTTTGGGAGAGATCATGTGCGCATCATTGTAGCTCCACTAATTAAAAAAAAAAAAATGTTAATTTCTATATTTTTAATCAATTAAATTTTAATGATTACCTCCTTCAACTTGGAAGACGGAGTACTTGCATTAGAGGATGTACCACTCCTAGGACTGTGAGAACCGTGATCCTTTTTGGACTTTTCGGTACCGTTTTCGCGAGGCGAGTGAGCACCGTTTGGTGGAGAAAGCGGTTCCTTTTAATTAGTAAGTAAATAATTACTAACACATAATCATAATAAGTAATAACAAAATATTTCGTTATTTACCTCATTGGCAACATCCACCACTAAATCCTGATCACTTTTTTCAGCTTCACTATCCTATACAAAAATAAATAATTCATTGTAAAATGCCATACATTACACGAGTGAGTTACAATGAACTTACACGATCATCTTTCTCTTCTTTTTTCAATTTTTTAAGATCCGGTCCTGGATCTGGTGATCGGGTACGATATTTGTCGCGATCATTTGGTGACAACGAACTTCTCTGTTAATTAAAAAAAAGAAAAAAATCACATAAATTTATTTACTTTATTTTTTGTTAGTTTCAGCTGCATTGATACTGTATATCCCAAACCAAACACTGATAGTTCAGTCAACATGTATCTTATACAAGAACTCGATTGTATCCCAATAGATAAAGCCACTTTCTGATATCTGTTTACAGCTAATCGTAACTGAGAACTGCGGATAATAATTCCAATTTCAGCATTTCGTAATGAAATAAATAAAAAATAAAAAGCTAAAGTTTCTATGCTTTACTAAGTTTCCACAAGTGTGCCTCAATCCTTAAGTCGTTATCTAAACCCATATCAGTAAATTTTTCCAAATTATATGTGACAATGTAAACAAAACTCAAGCTGCATTGATAACATCGCCAAATACTCGAGTTGAGAGAGCTACTTCTTCATAAGCAATATCTTGATAAGACCGCAGAATATGAGAACTAAACAAACTTATTGCTTGTTAAGCTATAAAGCTTGAAAACGTAGACTACGAGTCTTTGATATTTACACACACACAAGTTTCAGTTTTCATTCATTCCTTATACTTTTCAGCAAAAAGAAATAAATGCAATATTCATAGGAGGAGTGTATATGCAATATACACATACATATTTCAATAGTTTCTATTTAGTGTTAGTCTATTCCCCCTGGAAAAATTTTCCCTTTCAAATTTCATATTAATGAATTAAAGACTCATGTTGAAGCACTAAATTGAAATTATACAACACTCTAATTAACCATGTCTAGCAACGTGTTGTTAACTGATAAAAGGATGCTGTCATTAGTTAATTAGTATAATATAAATACCTCACTTGCAATCAAACTTTCAAAAGACAGCAGTTCATAAAAAAATATAAATAATGATGAATGATAAGATTGATATATTTATGACAAATTGGAATTATTTGAAGACTTAATTCGCATCATTAGACTTTCAATTCTTGGAAATTGCAATTTCAATATCCAATAAGCTAGACGTCTTTAAATTTAACTGATTCCTGGAATAGATTTTTATCAAATATGAATATTCTAATACAGAATATTTTTATTTACATTAAAAATATCATAAATAAAATTATTAATAAATTTTTTCAAAAGAATAGTCAATTCAAACTCAACCATCCATAAAAAAGTACTAATAATTATATTAAATAATCACTGCAGGTATCAGTGACTATTTCCTGAATACAATTGTGGAACTATTATCCTCAGAACATCTCTTAAACGTGCTGCAGAAAAGCACAGAAGGAGGGGGGATGGAAAGTCGCATCCCCAATTGTTTACATTTGTTCAATACTTTCATCCCATCTGCTGCCTTTTCCTCCATATTCTCCACAACCTCTTAAACTCATAAGAGATCATTCATAAACCACCGAAGCGAGGCTCCTCCAACCCAGGTACCATCTGTCCATTGAAGCAAGGCAGAGATTGTAATGGTAGTGGCACTTGTACTTTTTTCCTCCTTTCCTCTTACTCTCTCTCTCTCTGCTTCCTTCTTTACTTTACGCCCTCATCCCTTCAACTTCTACCCAGAAGCCTCGACTACATGATAAGAGAAGCAGCCAGGGGCTACAATTAAGAAAAGACTCGAGGGCAACGACGGCAACAATCGGTCCATTTATCAAACGAGATTAGGGAGACACCTCGCCCCAGGACCCTCCGACGCCATTTGTTGTCGGGAGGTCGGCCGACGAGGCTAGGCGCGCGTGAATTATTCCAGGAATGAATGCGGGGGAGGACGAAGAGAGAGGGAGGCGCTTCCGGTCCCGATCGATCGACGCGGGGGTGGGGCGTCCAATTTTTGCATCACAATGGCCTCGGGCGTGCGGGGGTGTCGCATTGCGGCGCTTTAATTTAATTTCCCCAGGCGCAGCAGCTGACGGGGGTGCGCGAGGGGAAACTCGGGTGGGGTATAAGAGGGAAGGAAGAAGGAGAGAGAGAGACGCCATTATGCTGATGAAGCCAAATTGATTCAGAAAGAGGTGGGGGGGGATGGGGATGAAGGAGGGTGCCTAAAAAACACCTGAAGTCCCTCCCTCTCTTTATAGGCTGAAATGGAGGTTAAGGGGAGGGGTTTAGGGGAGATTCGTCGCCCTTTTGAATTTGGATGCAGTGCACGCGCCGTGCAGCCTCCCACACCCCGCCTAAACCTTTGAAAAGGCGGCTGGAGAGCGGAGGCAATGAAAGGGGGTTTTTGAAAGAAAAGAGAAACATGGAGAAAGGGGACACCTGGATGGAATTCCAGGTGCTTAAGGGCGGCTGTTGTCGGGTGGTTGGAGGGGGGGATATTATACACAGAGGGAGTTCGTCAAACAGGGATCCACTAATCTCCTTTTGAACCCCTCCATCACACACCCAGTAGGGAATTATCAAGAGTAGGGGGTTCCAAGTGTCAAATGACTAGAGGGGGGAGAGATTAATTGCCCTGGGGAAGAAGGGGAGATGCAGTTCTCCCCTCTTTCCTGTTCGCTGTCTCTCTCTCTCTCTCTCTCTCTCCCCTCGTGGCACCTCCCCACACTCCCCTCTCTTCTTCCTTGTTCTCTGCTTCCAATCATAACATGAGGGTCAGTTGTCACGCCAATCTCCCCCTCTGCCCCCAGGGTGTCGATGTGGGCGTGGTGCGTGTGATTGACAGTTGTCGGTGCCACCACAGACGCCCTCTTCAAACGTGGTACTGAGAAGCAATATGGCGAGCTGGGGACTGGGGAGTTTAAAATGTACACTCATCCCACTGGTAATAAAGCCTCATCAACGGCTTATTTTTTCCTGCGCTGCTAGAAGAAATGCGCGTTTGAATTTTTTATGTCTGGCTTCATATAAATTCATGACAACCCAATTTATTTTTTTCTCGTGTATTTATATTACAATTAACATCCGTTTTGGTTTTTTTTTTGACCTTTTATTTTTGTGGACTGTAATTATTACTCATTTTTATTACTCTTTTGCTACCGATATTTAAATTTAATTTTATGGTATTTAAAAAAAAAATCTCAATTAAAATCCACCACTTAATTTTTTTCATTATTTCATATTATTTTACCCTCTTATTTATTCGTAATTTTTTCCCACTTTGCTTTCATTACTCTCCCAATTTCGTTCACCAGCTTTATCTATATGCTAATAGCCATCTGCATCCAGCATATTTGCTTTTTGTGTTAGTGTAACTACAATCAGCGACCCCTCTCTTCAACAAACATAAATCCATCCCCACTCCCCCATTTCACTTTTAATATTCCAAGCTCATTTTATTTCCCACCCTTCCCTCCCCCATCTACACACACTCCGAAATAATTCTCCACAAACCCCTGCCTACCCCCACCCTAAAATCCCCCTCCAACTTTTCCACCCAACCAAATCTGTAAATCCCCAAATAAAAATGGCCACCTTTCAAATTCCTCACACTCAAGCATCTCCTTTTTCCTCTATCCCACCACAATTGCTTCATTATCAAATCCCCCTTTATCCCCGAATGCAACTTCTTCAAAGGAAAGGAAAAGGTGGAAGGGGAAGGGACAATGTCCCAACCTTAACCTCCATCTACCCCCAACCCCCACACAATCCCTTTTACCGGGAGGTCCAGTTCACTGGTCTCCCCTTCGCAAGAAACAAGAAGGGTCACCACCACCAAGGCAGCCGCAATGGAGCCAAGAGGGGAGGGAAACGAGGGGAAAGCGACGGTGGGGGTTAAGAGGCAGAAAGAAAAGGGGGTGTCATGGATGACGAGGTTTGTTTCGCTTCCAGGGGGTGTGGGGAAGGCGGGAGCGCCATCTGCAGACGCCAGAGCTGATTGTTCCGAGGGGGGAAAGAGACGCGATGGGGTTGCTGTGGGCTCTTCATCAGCAAAAGGGGGATAAAGAGAGAAAAGACCCTTCTTTTTCCTCCTGGTGTAGGGGGAAAATCCCTTCGGGGGTTTATCCCTGAGGAAATAACTGTCATCTCCCTTCCACTAATTGGCTGCTCGCATGAGGGAGGGAGAAACAAGTAGGGGATAAAAGAGGAAAAAGGGAACCGGTGGAAGTGGGGGTGAAACAGCAAACAAAATGGTCTGGAGAATGTTTCGCCAAACTTACTTCCACCCACAATTTTCATTCATCTTTACCCAACCCAACCCCCATTTTTAGCCCCTTAGTTAAAATATAAAATTCAACTCACGTGTCTGTCGTCAGAGGGAGTGATGGCTGTCATACGGCGATCAGCACATGAAAAAAAAGTTACAATGAAAAAAAATTTATTTTTACCCCCTTTTTTTTACGAGGGTTAAAAAAGACAAATATCCCATTGGGTGTTTTTAAAAAAAAAGAGGGTTGTGAGGGTTATAAAATGATATCTTACCACTTGACGAGCTTTTACTGCTGTCTTCTCTGTGATCCTTGAGTGATGACAGGTGTGTAGGTGCGGTCAGGGTACTGGACAAGGTGAGCAATCCTTGAGCCGTCCCTGGGGGTAATGTGGGGGGTTGGAGACCCGGATGAGGTACCATGGGAATCGGCGGTGCGTGTGCGTGGGGTAACTGCTGCGCGTGCATCTGTTGCTGTTTTTGGAATGATTTATTAGTTGTAGTTAATTGAAATCGGAGATTTGGAGCTTTTAAAAAGATGAGAGAAAACGATGCCATTTTGAAATAGAAGAAGCGATACGTGATTTTACTAAAAATTTACTTTAAAAAATATTAATCCAATAATAAAATTTCATCTGAAAATATAAATTCTGTAAACTCAATCTCATCTTATTTTAAATTCAAAACTAAACAACAAACAAGAGAAATGCAAATAATTTTTTTTAAAGAAAATAAAAAACAAAAAAACTAGGTTTTGTTTTACGTCCTTTTGACATATTCAAAATTCATTTGCTCGTTCTCTTCACCTCTCCACTTGTTCAGAATGACTCATTATGCAAATGAGACTTGATTGACAGAGGCTCGTGAGAGTGGGTGTTCCGTAAAGCACATGTTTGACATAACAATTATCTTTTAAATGATTTGTTAATTTCTCAAGACGTCGCCATTTGGCAACTCGCCAACCAACGTCCCCTTTTCTTTAATAAGAGGGGCTTCCATCAATCAACCCTCTTTACAATAAATTAAAAAAAAAATCAAAAGATCAAAATATATAAAAAAAAAAAAAAAAAAAAAAAAAATACAAACCAGCAGCCGTGGCAGCTCGGATCGTTGCTGCTGAAAAAAGAAGAAAAGGAAAAAAAACCATTAAATAAAAAAATAAAAAAGAATTGGGGAAAAAAATATCGCCATCTTGAAACGCGCGGTCGCTGTGGAATGAGATCGCCATCTTTTCACAGACACCAATTGAAATTAAGATTACGCCCCCGGGTACTCGGTTGCCTAGCAACTGCATCTGAGAAGGAGGATGAAGGAACAGATCCATGGAGAAAACCCAACTCCCCTTACCCATCCACCCACACCTCAACGGAAATTGGGAGCCCCAAAGGAACACGAGTTTAGAGAAAAAAAATAAAAATAATAAAAAGACAAAAATAAACGAAAATGAAATTACAAAACATAAATAAATAAATGGATGAATGAATGAATGAATACATACAAACTATAAATAAAATAAAATCAAAACAGAAAATGAAGAATCGTCTAAAGAAAGAAACAAATCAAGAATCAAAATAGCGAAATACGTTATAAAACTTAAAACTAAGACCCAAAAGAGAGAAAACTGGTTTATCATAATTATTATTTTTAGTTCATTTCGCCGACACCGCGGCGCTTTTGTTGCTGGAAAAAAAAAGTAATCAGATATTCCCAACAAGCAATCACCAGTCCATAAATTTCATCTTCCGTTGCTTAATTCTCGAGTAAACAAATTGCTATGTAGTTGAGGTATTCAACCGGAAATAAAAGTTGTTTTTAGCTGGAACGCGGTGTCGAGTTAACACGGGTGAGTCAGTGAGGATAATCGCTTGAACGAGGTTAGAAAAATGGCTCTGAATTTTTTTATATGACGTCATTTAGGAAAAACAGCCGTTTTTAGCCTTGAATGTGAGATACTGTTGTTTTCATACTGGCAAACTTAAAGGTTGCTCGTTGCAATTTATATAAAAAGATATTTATGGACGCTTTAAAGAAAATCAGCGCCACAGTGTCAGAAATCTAAAACAATGAACTATTACAGGTAAGTACTATCATATAAACCTGATCACAGCAATTAAAAATATAAATTAACAAATATCTTAATTACCCTTTTTTATTATTCCCCTCACATCAAAATCCATTTAAACAATATCAATTCATTAAATTCACCACTGTATCCTGTTTAAAACCCCTTAAGAAGGTAATTAGACAAAATCTGACCACTCTTTCCTGTCACCCCCTAAGAGGCGTAATTAAACCCCCAAAAGCTAAACAGAAAAAAAAATTCCCACCCTCATTTTAAACCAAAGAAACTAGGAACTTTTAACCTAGAAACTACCCTCTTTCCCCCCCTTAACCGACACTAACAAGCCATCCTCTAAGGTCCCCTAAAAAAGGGGGAGCTTTACATCCTCACCCCCTCACCTTTAACACCCCATCCAGAAATTCTCACTCAAAACCAAAATTTAACCCAAAGAAAGAAAGAAAAAAAGAAAGGAAGAAAAAGAAAATCAAAAACCATCTTTCATTTTCTCCACATAATCCTATGGAATTTAGGCTTAACTGAAAACAGCCTTATTGTAATAATAATGAAAGAAAAAAATAAAAATCATTATAATCTTCTTACCCCGATGATAGCGTTCAGCTCCGTCATCGTCACTTGCTTTGCTCTTTCCACAGCAGTGGCCACTTGTTGTTGGTGCTGCTGTCGAGAAAAAAATTCAACCAAAAAAACAATAAACAAAAAAACAAACAAACAAACAAACAAAAAATAAACAAAAACAAAAAACAACGAAATGAAAAAGAAAGAAAAAAAATGAAAGAAAAAAAAAGAAGAAATCTCTGATGCACCACTAGGGGAAGGAAAGATGGCTTCCCGTAACCCCTAGGAACGAATCATAAAAAAGGGTGGGTGGAGGGGGAGGATGTGACCCTCGATGGGCAACCCCCTACCTCGACCCAGGAAGTTAAGATGAGGGGGGCGGGTAATCTGTTCCCCCACGTTGCCATGGAAACAGTTTCCATTATTGTGAGGATCAATAAAAAGATGTCGAGGGACGGGGTGTTGGAGCAGGTGTGGGTGGGGAAGGGGGTCAGAAGGAGACTTACCTCTTGAGAAAGGAATGGAATGACTTGAGCAAGAATGGCATTGAGACGTTTGGCAATTTCAGTCTGCAAATAAAATAAACAAGATCAATGCGATGACGTCATGGCGAGGAGAAATATATAAGGCAACGGAGAAGGGTGTTTGGTTGTGTAACTTGATCAAAATAAGGAGGAAACGTGTCGCCAGGTAATCCAATCACTCCCCCCGACCCCCCGCCGCCTCAACACACCCTTTCTAATCATGCAGAGCGGCGTCGGATCAATCGGCGTCTCTTTTCTTGCGTCGATATTCGACGCCCCCTCCGGTGGCGGTCTTAAAGAGAAAGGGAGGATTCGGCGATGTGTTAATGAGACGCTGGACGCCCGCCGCAGGTGCGGTCAGCCCGAGGCGATCGGCCGAGGGTGTGGTCAGCCATGTTGTGGTCAGTGGACGCGGCCACAAATGAGGCGGGGAAGCCGACCGCCGACAAATGGTCGAGAAGAAGGCCGCGCGTCCGAGCATCGCGTCCGAGCGCATCGTGCCTTTATGCTATGTTTTATAACGCTTGTTTCTGCCGTTCGAGGACCCTCGACCACCCCGCGTGACCCCTCTCGGGTCCGTGCACGCGTTGAATATAAAAAAGGGGACGTAAATGCAAGGGATGTAAATAAAAGATGGGAATAATGGAGGTTGTATAAAAATTATGGCGGTCAAATGTCGTCAATAAAGGGGAGTTGGCCGGAAAAACAATATTTTCTGATGGAAAATAGTAATGTTCACCAGAATCTTATTTTTTGTCTAAATAAAGATTTTCAACTATAAAAAGTATAAATTTCTTTAAACATATATTTCACTTAACAGTTAACACCTCTTCGATGTAATATCAAAAGTACATCTAAACGGCATTTTTTTTTTAAATCTTATAAAATATTTTGATGTAATATCAAAAGTACATCTAAACGCCATTTAAAAAAAAAAAAAAAAAAATCTTATAAAACATTTTTTATCAATAAACAGTTTACGTTATCAGCAAAAAATAAGATTCCTGTAAACAATTCCATTTTTGGGTTCGCCCTCTCTATGTTATCCTATGAGATTTAGGCTTAAAATCAAATTTATTTTATTCTACAGCTAAACTATTCGTAATAACATTACCAAATTTCAAATTCAGTCTTCTGAAAATGTAATTCACCTAAACTAAAATCTATTTACCAAAACTCAAAATGGCTGCTGTACAATTTCTCTCATATTCAAAATGTTTATATAATTTAAGTTTTAACTTTTAAACCATTCAAATTTGATCTTCTCCGATCAATTTTCCCTCTTTTTTTATCACTTGTAAGACACACACGACCCGCTGTACCCTTTTTCTCCCGCGCTTGAAACACGACCCTCGAGTTACCTGAGCTTCTATTGACCCCTTTCATGTTTAATATGCAAATTAGTTTAAGGGTGTTCAAACATGGCTGTCCCTTTCTCATCTGCGCCTCTCGTGTCGGTGGCTCCATCGATCCACTCGGTTGCTCCCCTCCGCCCCCACAATCAATAGGTGTGGTCAAAGCAAACACGGGAAACGCGGGGGTGTCATGTTAGTGAAACCTCTCCCCCACCACCCGCTCTTTTTGGGCAAACAGACGCTAAGGTGACCAATTCACCCTCTGGCATCAATATTTACTCGGGGCAAAGAATTAATTGCGCCCTTGTAACTCCACCTCCCACTCTTTTGTTTAATACCCTTTTGTGTTTTTAAAGGTGACCGGAAGTGATGTCACTTAAACACATAAAGAGGAAGTCCCGAATGCGTGCGGCAGTTAACAAATCACCGGATTGATCATTTGTAATGATTACAAACGGAATAACAAATATAAAACATGAAAAGAATTTTTTTTTTGATTAAGACGTCATTTTTTCTTACCTGTTTGTGCATTTCTACGTTTAATCCATAGCTCATTTCGTAATACTAAAAATAAAAATGAATTAAAAATATTGAATTTTAGTTTAAAAATAAAATGCTAAATAATTATTTACCATGACGTAATGACGTTGAATCTCAATTTTTTCAGCTGTTAATTTTTCACATTCCATTTTAAGACTGTAATAAATGGATGTAGAAAAAAATATAATTAATTAACATGCATTCTTAATAAATATAAATTCATACGTAATGACAGTTTAAAAATTCAAAATTAAAAAAAAAAAAAAAACGAAAAAAAACATTAAGAGCATTAAATTAAATTAGGCTTATTTCATCTGCAAACTTGTTTAAATTGCATTCACTTAAAAAAAATAGTCGAGAAATTGTATGTACAGTGAAAAAAAATTAAAAAAAATAAAACATCACACCGCCATTTTGTCGCCTGCTATTGGTTACTTTAAATTCAATGAACCAATGACGGATTTACTACACCGAAACGAGTGAGTGCTCCTCCTAGTGTCAATTAGTGACAACCTCATCATGTACAAGGGTGAGCAAAGGAAAAAAAAATAATTCACTGTATTAAAAAAATTATCCCAGAATTCCCGATAACCAGAAGAAGGAAAGCGATGAACAGATTGACGAAAGAGAAAAAGAAATTCAGTATGACAGAAAAAAAAATTGATTTCACCTGTGATACTGTGCCTGAAGGAAACTGAACTCCTCCTTAACGCGGTCACACGATTCAACCACCGTAAACTTAAATGGCTGCCCGGGTTGAGGTGGCCCCTGGTTACGAATAGGAAAAACATTGATAACAAAACACATTGAAAAAAAAAAGAGTAAATAAACAGGAACAGCATTAAATAAACATAAAAATAAATTCACAAAGCGTTGGTGTATTTAGGAGCTAAAGATAACGCTGCCAAAGCGTCACGCCATTTGTAATTACATTGAAACAAAAAGAAATATCCGATACGTGGTGATTGTGATGATATTCCCTCTGATCGATCGAGTTATCCGAGTTGAAATAGATGAAATAATAGAGAAAAAATAGAAATAATAAAGTGACTTAGTGAGAACTTACCGCATGACGGGCCGGATTGGGATACATATCAGTGGCGTGGCTTAAACGAACGGATTTGCGGAATCGCCAGACCGGTTCAGCTCATAGCTGGTAATCAAAGAAGGATCGGTCAGCTGTCGATCGCGGTCTCGGGTTTGGGCTAGGCTCGGGAGTCCGGCGGCGGCGACGGCGGCGGTGGCGGCGGCGTGGGTAATACACTTGCCAAATATGGCACTTAATGATTGGTCCTATCAACAAACATGACTGTT
>JAQFZP010001900.1:0-16335 GCA_034695745.1 Geophilus truncorum
CTAACAAATATTTAAAAAATTGGCAAAATTGAGGCCGGTAGATCGAAATCCTCCAGCCTCTTGTTAGCCTAACAGGGAAGCAAGCGGGTGCGAGGGCGCGCGCGCGAGTTAAGTACGGAAATTGAGGCTCACACTTGTTGGGTGAAATCAAGAAGTTGGATCCAACTCCTTGTGAAATGTTCGAAAGGTGAACTATGTGCCTCACAGTAATATCGGGGAAATACGTGAGAGACGAAAGTACACTGTCGCGAACAATGCCACCATCCAACGCGTACTCCCAAGAACCACGTAAGGGACGAAAAGCAGGCCCAGGCTACCTACCACCATCCCCCCGTACAGTTCCCTGATTCACAATAGAACATACATCTAACAACATTTCAACCACCCAACAACTGTTTGCATCAACTTTCGCAAACTCAACATGTAATAGTCTTTAGATTCGTTTATATACCCCCTTGAATTTTAATTGTCATGTCTTCGGTCTGTCGAATATGATGTTTTGAGTTTATAAAATGTTTAAGTGGAATATTACTAACCTTTTGCTGTAGACAATTAGATTTCATCATTTTAAAGCGGTTAGTAATAAGGAAAATCAATTTCTCCATTTAATCAAATTAATTTTAGGATTTTTGTGGCTTTACCGTATGTTTCAATACAGCCAGGCAGCCATATTGAATTGTACCGCCTTTGGGTAAGGGTGGAGATGAGGGTGTTGGTGTGAAAAGTGGATCGGGGGAGAACTAGCAAAAAGTCTGTGCATAGCACAGACTGCTTGCTAGTATATATATAAGAATTTTGTATACCGTATGCAAAATATTGAAAAAATTATTTGTGTTTGCAAAACTCGATTTAAGGATTATGCCTCGAATGTTACCGTATTTACACAATTTTTGAATTATTATACCTTAAATTAACAAGTTACATCTAGAAAAGTACTGAATATTGACTCAAACTCCCATCGAAGTCGAAATATTAATCGGGCCCCCTTCTTGCCCAAAAGAATTTAAACAATGTTCGTGATTGGCCAAAATCATAAGATTTATAACTAATCGCACTGGTATTGGCTTCGCTATTTCAAAACAGTGTTATAACTCAAGCATCAGTTATAATTACAGCCTGATTTAAGCATAAATAATCGTAACTTTATAATCATTAATAATTAACCTGGGTTCACACTTGTATTTAACTTAACTCAACTTCAACTTAACATAATTTCTTAAACTACTGGTCTTAAAATTTCAGTTGATACAATACTTGTATCTAGCAAAGATTTCAACTTTATAATTTAATGCCATCTTGCGGTCGAATAATTAAACTGCCTTCTGTTGGTTCCCACATATTAATGCTGAAATGATTCTTTTAGTACAAGATCGCAGATGAGATGCAGATTCAGTCAAACCAAGAGTACCGTACTATGACTGCTTGTGACTTCTCTTTTCAAAGACTGTGTCAATAACTTAGAAGCTTCCGTTCTGACGAATATATGACTAATGTAGTGTCAAAGTTCTTTTCGAATTCGATTTCCAAGACTAATAATTTCTTTCAAAGACACTAAATATTACTTAATAAAATTTCTATAGTGGTTTACCAGCTGTCAGTCATTTTTTAAACTAATGTTTCAATTTAGCATGCTTCAATATAATGTGAACTTGTATACAATGCAAACCCAATTTACATACTCGCATTACATCGAAGCAGCAGTGTATTGATTCTGAGTGTTTAGGAATTTTTAATCCTCAATTTTTTTTCAAGAATCTTAAACCATCCATCCTAATGCACCACATCTTGCAAAATCACTATTATTGCATTCGAACAATCAAACCATTTCTATGTAGCCAAATTGTTCCCTACATATAAAAATCGTTGACAATCTAATTTTAAAAAAAGACAAAAGTATCAAAAGATAGAAAAATGACAGAAAACACTAAATAAACTGGAATTTCAAATCCGACAAAATATCAAGAAATTAAACCATGTTGAGAAAGTTTAGAATATTCCAAATTCTAATATACAAGTACAATATATTTATACACCATTCAAGTGTGTACTTTAATACTCCTTCCTATTAAAACAATCTTATTTTTCAACATCTTCGAAAATAAGACCCCGGGTCTCATTGTCTGTTATTCGAAAGAAAATTCAACCGGCAATTTTATTCGTTTCACCTTCCAGTCCTTCCATCCTTAGAAAAAAAAGTGAATAATAATGAGCAAAAAATTCCTTTCTCAATCCTTGAATTTCACTTTGTGCTTAAAGTTATTGTTCATTTTTGCCTGCTGCAAGCCCAGAAGAGGAGGGGAGAAAAGAATGGAAACAATCACAGTGGGACCACAATTGGCAACCTCAATCGAAAGAGGGCACAAAATGAGTGTGTGCAAGCCATACACCTGGCTAATGTAAGCGATAAGTGCAGCCCACTTGGCAGTGTTGGGAGCTGCCTATTGATCTGAGGAAGCCAAACACACTGCCTCTTATTACTTACAGCCACAATGAGAGAGAGAGCAACTTGAATTTTGAACCGCGTCCAACTTTTATTCCCATAATAAGCCCTCCTTGAAATATGAAAAGCACAATGTCAATTCGTGCAATTCGCCGAAAAATCAACGCTTTTCAGCATTTTATACCCATCTACTTTTTTAATGAAAAAGGTTCATTTTTTTAAACATTATAGGCTCAAAATAATGTCTGTACGCATACCTACAAAGGTTAGGTATAATTTCATTAAACTTTGTAGGTTTAAAAAAATGTCTGTGTGTGTACTTATCAGAGTATAAATACTAAACCTCTAAGTGAGATATTATATCGTAATGGATTCTTGTTACATTTAATAAACATAATTGTATATCTCTTCAAAGATAGAACTTGTTTACATAATTACAGAATTGTATCAGGTGAAATAATTTTACCATGTATTAAACCTTTATTAACCATAAATAAATTATTTCTACCATTACAAATTTTTAATCAATATACTGTAGGATAAAATTTTCAAACCATTTGTTCCACATTTCAGACCTTTTTCATTAAAAGAGTGTAAATTCAAAAGTCTAAAATTGGCTTCAAGTCAAATGTGAGACTAAATGTTAAATTTATAAAGTCAAGTACCGGTAATTTTGTTAAACGATTCAGATTTCTAACACCGGCTAATGAATTATTTTTAACCTGCTCAAATGACTTCAACTTTAAACACTTTATAAACCTTAATTTTAGCTGTTTAGATTACACTGCATTTATTCATTCCTTCTTCGATTACCGCGACTCCTAAAGGTAAATCTCAACCAAATGAAACATTTATGCGGGGCGTTGCCATTTTTCTTACATTATTCATGAATAACTAACCATGATTGACTAGTCAGAAGTAAATAAACCTCTCAAGTGTTTTGGTCGAGTATTTTAATTGAGAAAATCGCCATTTTTTTGCTTCTTCCAAAAATATTCGTCGATACTTCGATTTTGTTGATGTATCGTACATTAAATATTTATATTACAAATGTCAATTTGTGTTGGAAATTCATGTAACTGCACTAAATGACATGTTTTTATATTGCTTTTCAAATATTAAAGGGTAGATCTATGAGGTTTGGAAGAAGGATAAAGTGAAATTAATAAATGCAGCGTTTTAAGAGGAAACAACGCATGGTTTTCATTTTAGGAAACTTCAAACCGCCAAGTTAAAATGTCATCAATAACTAGTTATATCAATTAAAAATATCTATTTTCATCACTTTTCAATTAAGGTCTAATTTCAGTGACAAATTAAGCATCCATCGAATAAATTCCGCTATTCGTTATTGATGACTCGACTTTTCCGAAAGCGTTTATCAATCTGTTTGCTGCATTTATTATTTAAAACTCACTCGCAGTCAATGTGAGTTTAAAGCAAGAGTGCAATCTTCTTTCTATAGGTATTCACTTGACCGATATCTTCCTTTTACCAAAGTTAGCTTTTAGTCAATCTAACTGACAGTTAAAAATGTGAAATTTTAATCTCCGCTCAGCGTTGAACTTCATTCAATGGCAGTATCGTTGATCCCAATTGACTTTGGTGCATTACCCATTGACTTATGTTAAAGCCGTCAATCTTGCACTCTAAAAAGATATTGAGTTATGATTTTGTTCAGAATGAAACGTCATTCACAAAATTGTGATATACAGATAGTACAAGTAATGCCAGTTGTAATAAACAAATCCGATGCTATGCAAACATTAGTAGCATTCAATATCTTGGTTTTTAATGCTTTTGTAGTTTTTGGAAAATCGTTTTTCTTCACATTTGTGTATCAAGAATTATTTTCGAAAACCACAAAATTTTTTACAACTTTACGTACGGTATTGAATGCTATTATTGTTTTTGTCACTTTTTCTACGAAAATATGGTAAAAAATGAATGAAAATATCATATTTTCTGCTATAAACGTACAATAAAAATAACCAAAACAAAATATAAACATTACAAAAGTAAAAATAAATTAAATTATTCATTTTTAAAATTAATTTAGTCAATTTAAAATTAGAAATTAGAATTTTAAATTGTAAAAAATAATTTAAAATTTTTAAAATTAAAATCGGAATTGCTATCAACCGATTTTCTAATTTCCGATTTTCATGACATCAGTCAAACGACTCAAACCTTCAACTTAAATGAAGTAAAGTAACTATTTTCAGAGTTTCGAATCAAAAATCACTTTAACATCATTTTTTACTCTTTAGGTGAAGCAAAGCAAAATCAGAAAAGACTCATAGCAGTTTTGAGGACGGCGGTGACCGGCTTTTATTCATTCGCGGCGCGTGTAGTCACTTCACTCCTCCTTCAATCTTTAACCCCGGCCTTGTCGCGATGAACAAAGGATCGAGCCATAGTTACCATTCGAGATACAAAACACAGTCGGACAAAGGGAATCGTAAAATGAAATCTAGAGGCGAGTTCTTGCCCACATGCAAGATTGATTTCCACGCTTCTGTCGAGAAAGAAAGCAAAACTTTTCTCTTTTCCATTCCTCCCCACCAGTCCATTCTGGCGTCTGCTTAGCATTACATTTTTTATTTCATTTATTTCTAAATCCTCTGATAAAGAGACACATTGAGGAAAATGGAGGTGTAACACTCACTGGAGACTTTGATAAAGGTAATACGAAGGGAAAAAGTGGAGACTGGTGATTAAATTTGCAAATTTCAAATAACAGGAACTGGAGTTGTGTGAAATATTTATAGTTGGTCATGAAAATTCCATGTTTTGATGCAATGAGACATAAAAAGATAGAAAAATATAAAGTGCTTACTGAAAAGCTCTATGTGTAAATGGTGAATAATATATGTTGTGACAATGATACTAGGTGTTTTAATAATGTCGTTAAGAAAATATGAAATAATTGTTTTGTTTGTTGTTGTTGTTGCTGTTGTGTTTCATTATATATAGTAATTCAGTCAATAATGTACTGCAAAAGTAGATTTAATATTAAAAAGAAATGAAGAATTTCATTACAATATTTTTGTTGTTGTTATTTTGGTACAGATTTATTGGCATTTAGATAGGTTTTATAAATATCAATAAATCTTGTTCTTGTTTATGATAATTTTGAAAACATTAAGCGTGCAAAGTCTCTATTAACTTGTAAAAATTAAGAAAAAAATAGTTTCAAATTTCAAACTATTTTTTTTCATTTCCACCGACAAGAAATGTCCCTCAATACAGGAAAACAGGAATTTTCCAAGTAATCATTTATTAAATACAGAGGGTGTGGTTTGGCCTGCAATTGCACCTTAAGTAGCCATCTTGTGTTTACAAGTCTTGCCAGTGAGCACTTAAGCTTTAAACATTTTGAAACTCAGCCAACTCTGCGATGCGAGTCTCGTTTCGGCTGCTTGTTTCCAGCATGGTCCCTCCATTGACATTGGCAGCTCGCTGACCATTGGTCAAGAGAGGCCAGTTCTCTAGAGGTGTCGAGGGAGGATTGACCCGAAAGCCATCAGCCTTCCCTTACCACAATCAATAATACAAAAAGAAAGAAAAAAAATTCAAAAAGCAAAAATTCAAAAATGTCGACCGGCTTTACGACAGAGCATCGATTGACCGCTTCACCTCCGAATTGACCATCGCTCACTTTTAATATGAAATAATTATAATGAATTTGAAGCGGTGGTCACCGAACCTCGTTTTAAATTTATCTCCGTAAAATAAACATAGTAATTAGAAACCTCTACTTTTCCAGTTTGGTGCTTAATTTATCGACAAATTTTCCTTTTGGCGTTTGAAGTCAAACCTTGTTGACTTTATTTATTTATTTACTAGACATTCCACAGAAGCAAATACAATTTCATACTTGTGATGTAATTCTATCAACCAATCAAACAACTTTGCCATCACGACATCACATGACGTCATCAATTTTTCAGGTATTTCAAAATGGCTGATCGACTTTGATACACTGAGAGAAAACTGTCAAGCTTCTCTGTATGTCTTAAAAACTGTAATTTTTACAGTGGCGCCACCTGGTGGTAAAATTTGTCTCCAACGTTTACACCGAGCATTTTAATCTTTTAATTATTGTTTTATGGCAGATCGGGTATGACCATAGTTTTTGAGTGTCAGATTTTGGCATCAGTTGGGGTTGTCTTCGTGACCGGAAATGACATTTGTGGCCAAAGTTTCACTAAGGAAACGAGTTTTCCCATCTTCTCAAATTATGGCTCGCGAGCATTTCACCGACTGCTGTCTGCACTTGGCCTCTGGCTCGAAAAGAGTTTCTTGATGAACTAATGACGAGTGACAACGACTCTGAAAAGCCACTGCTAAATACCGCCGAAAGCAGCACTGCTGGCTTTTGCCAAGAAAAATCAGTTGGATGAAGGGGAAAAAATGGTTGTCAAGTACAATTTTAGCAAAGCTAAAGCTTCCATTTACATTTAGGTGAGCTTAACAACATTTGCACCTTCAACCTCTATTTTAAGACAAAGCCATGAACATAAATCACGACCGACATTAACATTGCCATGTATTAAAAAAAAAGGGGGGAAAGAAAGAAATCCCATCAAGTTTACTCAAAGAGATTAGTTTTTTGGCTGAGTAAGTAAATGTCACACTGAGAAATTCTAAAACTCCTTGCAGACTCCTTGAATCCAAACATGAATTTGAGAATCTGGTTAAATTTCAGGTAAATTTCATAAAATGATAAAGCTAAATAAATCCCACAAGTAAATCAAATTAAATCTCACTGATTCACAATAAATCTATAAAAATTATAATTAAATTAAAAATTATAATAAAATCTTAATAAATCTAAATAATAAATAAAGTAAATCAGTTTAAATCTCATTGATATCAAAAAAATCTAACAAATCCCACTGAATCCAAAATTATTCCCATCCCAACTTCAAACACATGAAAAAACAAAAACTCCCTCTTTCTGCTTACTTCAAATCCTTCCCAGAGGTCTCTATTCACCAACCATTCCACAATCCTATCCCTGAATCGCATCGCCAATACCAGATGTGTCTCTCCCATCCTAATTTGACAAACAAACACCACATCTCCATACCATCACCCCAACCTACATCCTTCATCTGGGTGCGCTCTAGCGGCAACTCCTCTAATCATATTTCCTTTGCCTGCCAGCTTCAAAAACTGAATTAATTAAAATCCACCGATCTCCACAGTCAACTGATCCGAAAAGATGAAACCGGCAAATCTTTGACTCACCTCCAATTCACCGAAAAGCATCATCAGCATCAAATTTCAAATTAAATTAAAAAAAAAAAAAAAAAAATAGCGTTAGTAACGCCGGCAACTTTGACTTTAGTACGGTATAGCCATGGCAGTCACTGGCGACCTTAAACACTATTCCTTCCTTCCTGTACTCTTTCACCTTATCGCACCCAAAAGCCCTTTTCTGGTAATGAATAGCTAACAAGTGTTAAGTCAAAGAGCAAAGAAAAGCCGGTAAAAAATGGAACCGTTTTGATTGTATGCGAAGCAATTTCGACTTAATTGAGCTGCTAATCGAAGAAGTGCACACGACAAATTTGTTGGCAAAAATTGGAAAAGCAAACATGAGAAACTAATGAGGAGAGAGGGAGATAAAAAAAAGTGGAAAGAATATTAAAAATGAAGGAAGCCGTGTAAAACTAGAGGCTGGGTGTAGATGTGGGTGGTGTTGGACGAAAGGGGTATGAAGAAATGATTTTAGTTAATTTTTTTTTCTTGTTGGAAATTTAAATAAAAAGTCAGATTTTGTTAATTACATTTTCTAATTACATTTTTCCAGTGAAATTGATGTTTGGGAATCAGTGACCATGTTGAGAGATTGATGCCAAGTTATCCGCGAAATCTTAATCAGGTAATGTGATGGATCAGTTGATTGGCAGTGTTTTTTATGGTTTGACTCTCTTGATGTGAAGTAACTTCCAAGATCCAACAACAGAGATTGTAAGCATCTATCGGCTTTATATTTATAACTTACAAAATCCACTTAAAAAATCTTTACAAATCATTACAAATCCCATAAATCTCTTCGACGGCATTTGAGTTTGTCCTACTCTTGGGATTTTTCTCGATCTAATTGATAAGGTATGACGTCAAAAGCGTGTAAATGTCAATTTAAATCAGTTTAAACCTGATTTATTGTTCAGTAACATACATCAAACATTGCTCTAACAATATTAAAAACAAATGATACAAAACAAAAAAATTTTACTAAACACGTTAACGATCAACTTAAACACCCATTCAACTTCACCTTTAAAAAAAATCTAAAAAATTCATCTCATTTTCTATTAAAATCAATTTAATGACACAATGTCAATCAAAGCTCCATTTCCAAATGAAAAAAAAAAAACTCAATATTAAGTTAAAATGAAAAATTGTCAAAATCCTCCAAACCCTTTAATTCCGAAAAAAAATGAGAAATAACTCAACTGCGAACGAACAAAATGGCCGAAGATGAATTAAGCGCCTCACCTCGAGCCAGACGATGACGTCAGAGCAATTCAGACGCTCAAATCTTTTTTTGAGTACCATCATCAAAAGATGCATTTTCTTCAGCACTCCCCAGCGAATAGCAATTCACTTTTTCTTCACTTTTTTATTCGCCGGAAAGAGACCGTGGTCACATTTAAACCACAATCAAAAAAAAGGAGAAAAATGAAAAGGGAAAAGAGAGAAAAAAAAAATTGGGCCACCATTTTTTTTTTTTTTTTTCCAAAAGCAGAAAATTGTGGGAGAACTTTTATTGACTTCACTTAAACTGGACTTTTTTTTCTTCGCTGCAGATGTAATCGGAGACTATTTTAATAAAATTCCTGCCCCATTTTATCCACAGTGCCTATCTTCGTTTGGTAAATGTCGAGTCATTTCCACCATTTGAAAACCTGATTTTTACAACTTATTCCGCCATTTAAATGAACATTTAACCTCCATCGATAAAACTTTTTCATTTCAAACTTGAAAGAACTGCATCAAAAAAAAAAAAAAAGACTTCGTCATTTCTTTAAGAAGGGAAAATTTACACAGACCCATCTAGTGACAAACTTATAAAAAATAACAAAACTATCATTTTAAAGTGGTCAAGTTCAACGATTCAAATTGTTGTATTGACCGACTTGTTATACTGACCACGAACTTGTATATAGTAATATAGATGGTTTGTCAAATACCAAATATCAAAATTAGTTTTATGTATGAACTTATTGTTTATAAACCAACAAACTGATTTAAGCTGCAAACCAAAATACAATTGCATCTACTTCAGCTACAATTTAGTTAGTTTGCCAAATTATTATGGTGACTGTAATTCTTTGCTAAATGTGCAAAATGGTGTCACAATTGTTCGCAGTAAGATTGTCTAAAAACTCATCATCTTTAAATAATCATCACAAGTTTTGTTGTGAAATCACTTCAATTCACATGAGCAAATATTTTCTTTCCCCATCTTAAAATTCCACTCATCAATAACAATTAGCATTTCCAACAATAATCATACACTTATAATAATTCAACAATTTGTTGATAACATTTTACAGTTTCACTAGTAGAAGCAGATTAATAAATATCTTAGAAAAGACATCATATAGATCAAACACTCGAGCTTCAACTCTAGTTATACTTTCGGAAAAGTAAATTCCAAGAAATAAGTCCAAGTCACACGTGTAGTAGAATGTGCCCCGACATCCGAACGACAAACAAGCTGTTCCCTTCGTTGCCGGGGCACCGAGCTCCGCTTCGACAAGACCAGATGTGGAGAGACATGCAAAAGCCAAGAAGCTGATGGAGAATCAATAACAAAGTGACACTCACAAAACTCCCAAAACACTTGGATTTGCAACCAGAAGAAGCAAAGAAGAAAAAAAATGGAGGAACCAAATGGAAGGCCGAAAGAAGACAAAAGCCGTATTTTCCAGCATCGCAGCGCCCGAGCAAAAAAAAAAAAGCAAAAGGTGAGTTATTGGAGACCAAAGTGAGCAAGGCCTTGGAAAATTGCTGCCGCTGTAAAAAGAAGCCGGAGACAGGAGGCACTTGTGTTTTAAACTTTATGGTTACAATGCTATGTCAAGCAATTTGAAGCTCGAGAAAGCCACGCTATTACACGTCAAGTCAAACTAGGAGAAATGTCTGCCTCCAGCCTCTAGAACAAAACAAATAAATTGATTGCCGCGCTCCCTGCGTGTGCAAACATTTTGCCATCTTCCACTTGAGAAGCTCGAGTGACTGATATTTGTGTAGCCGGCATTCCAATTGCATCGACCGACGGTGAGGAAAATATGAACTACGACACTGTTAGACGTTCGACTAGAACCGCAAAGCCACGCGGTCACAGTAAAGCGACTAGCGAGCATCAGCTTTGCTATTATACAATAATCTGTATACCGTATATGTACAGTCACGTAAGAGTGTTTAAGCATTGTTTAATCAATTTGGCTGCCCACTATATCATTAAGTCATAAAATAAACGGCCATGTTTTAATTTTTTAAACACCATCTTGCTTCATTTATCTTCACTCCAGTAACTTGCCAAACAAGTTAGAATCAACAATCAATATTAATGTGATGCGACAAATCACAAATCACATATGATGAAAATAGTGAGTGGTGGGTTTGACCGCAAAAATTAGTCTTGGCCCGATCGTCGATTTGAGTCGAAGACCGCAAAGCGACGAGTTGAAAGAAGGAATTGGCACCTTTTAAAGCAATGCGACGAGTTTTCGATCCGAATTGAGTTTCTAATCTCGAGTGCTGGAAGGTTGAGGGACTTAAAGGATTAATTCGACGACCTGCCTCTTTCGCTAACTCGGTCGCCATTTCAATCAGGGAGCAATGAAAAGGCTGAAAAGAGGCCAGCGTCACCTTAGCTGTGAAAGCGGAAATAACTTGGCCCGAACCCCTCGTACAATGGAGTCTTGCAAAACCATTTCCACGAGCGAGATCAAACCCAGGATGCCCTTTGCAGATACACAAAAAGAAGAAGAGAAGAGAAGAGGGCGAGCGAAAAAAAACGAGGGGATAAGATGGTGTGCAACGGCAGATAAGTGAAATGGAGAAAGAGAAAGAAGGGCATCGATACCGTGGCTAATTCGCTTCTCTGTTCTTTTGTGGAACGCGTTCAAGACGGGAAAGTAATGGATGACTTAACTCAACCGATCTGTCCCAATGGGAAATACACGAGTGACAATGAGAAGAAGTTTTTAAAGCGACGTTCAGGTGAATGATTGAGGATTGAGAATGAGGATCGCAAAAAGGTGGCAAATTGAAGAGATGATTGAGTGATCAAGTTAAGTTAATTTCAAATTTAAAATTAATAAAATGTGTTTGTGAAAGTTAATACTGTGCCACGGAAGATTTGTGAAATATTTTAGTTTTGTGTTTATTTCTAGACTTGAGACTATTTAACGTCATGTGGCAGATCGCTTATGGCCAAAGCAGCCACTGGTGGCCTTATAAATTATTTTCTCCTCCTCAACTTTAAATAAATTTAAAAAAAAAATCTAAACATTACATTTATTTAACCAATCATATTAAAAGTCAAGTTTTATTGATTTTTTGAATTTGATAAAAATTATTCACTTCCCCAAGCTAATCAAAACCATTTCATCTTTTCTTTAATTTCCTTTAAAGCCTCTCAAAATTACCAATAGCAGCAATAACTCTTAAACATTTGTGACTTATCCATTTAACTACATCTAGTTTTGAAAAGAAATTCGAATTGTCTTTTATAAAAATAGTCTCCTGAAGAATTGGAAACAGTGTTCGCTATTTTAACTACCAGATGTGTAGCAATTTCCAGAAACTTGATACAGTATGCAAATATGGTAATAGGATCCTATTACCTCTAGTTCTGATCAATTGATCAAACAACCAGTTCACTGACAAACAAATATGAGCAACTTCAACTCCCAACTTTGAAAAACAATTTCTCCCATTTCACCAATTCGTCGAAAACCAGATGCAAAATTTGCACCTCTTCCAAACCAAAACACACCAGCAGCAGCAGCTGCTGCACTCCCAATATGAGAATCAGTCAACATGATTCCACCTTCGATGGAATTCGTCGATCCAACCCGAAATTGGCAATCATCCACCTCAGCTTGAATAACTGCAAGATCCAGCCACACAACACAGTCCAAATTGCCTTTTATTGCTCCACTCGTAAGTAGCAAAACTCGACTAACTTATACCAACATTCACCCTGGCAACAAGTACCGCTCTCCACGCTCCGATTCTATTACTTCTCCTTCTTCTAAAACGACCGATTCTCCATATAAAATTATAAACTGCTGCAACGCTGACCTGTCGATCAATAAATAAGTTATCAAGGAAAGCGGTCTGCATCAACATATCCATTTCCCTTGGGGTCCACAAACAAGTGGTGGCTTCGAAGAAAAAAAGGAAATTTACCACAAGCTATTTACAGCTAACCGTGTGCTGCCCACAGGGGTCTCCAATAAACATCTTGCATGGCTGTTTGTGAGACACGACTCTCGAGTCATGCATTTTACAGTTCATCGATCTTCGAAAACACCGACGAAGAGTCGAGTTAAAACGCGTTAATTGCGTAGTTTTCAAACTGAACTTGCTTGCAGGGAAACCAATAAGGCCTACTTCTCATTTCTCACTTCTTCATTTTCTGTTTCCACCTGTGATGGGATTTGGTAATCCCAGATATCTTTTCTTGGATTTTTGTTTCGTTGGTGACCCCTGGTCTTTTCGAAGTCAATTGTTGTCTTTCGTTGCCAAAATCGGACATAATTGTCCTGCAGCGTTTTGGCTGAGAGATTCGTGGTTTCGTTGCTTTTCGTGCCTTTGGCTTTTCCTCTGTGGTTTTTGTTCGGCCAGAAACTCTAGAAGATTAAATTGGCTCTTTGTCAATCAATAAATTCATGACAGGTAGAGCTCAGATGAAATTTAATTCAGCCATAAACTTATTTGACGATAGACTAGACTATAATTTGACAGTATATTTTTAACTTAGTTTTCTTACATTATTTTCACAAGGCAATTTACAATGTTTTTGACTTTCGAGTCAAAAATTCAACATGTAAATCCTTTTGTTTACAAAAAAGAGATCTAAATTTTAATCCATCTAATGGAAGTGAATTATTTTTAAAGATACTTTTTGTTTTTCAAACTTTTGTCCACTTAAGCAGATCACATTGACTTCCCATAGTCTTTAAGAAATGATTGATTGTAAGTCATAAACAACCAAATATTATATTTTGAATAAAAAAAATTGAAAGTTTTGATAAAAAATCTTGTCGGGTCGAATAATAAGCTTAGTGTTACAATAAGACAGGTACGACGAATTGCATATCTGATTGCCATACAGCAAGACGTGCACGTCGGTAGTGGGCATTGTAAGGCACGTGCCGTCAAGTTAAGCAGAGGCCTAACACGCAAACCAAGTCAAAATAATTCGTGCAATTTCCTCCTAACTCCGTCTCGGCCAATAAAACCCGAAGAGGCTTGTCCTCGCCAAAAGCACTTTAGCAGCAAAATTTCCTCTTGCACAATAACATACGAAGAGTGAGTGAGTGAGTGAGTGTGGCAGAGCGCACATGCAAACACTCTGCAATCGCTTTCCGTTTTGGATCGATCCGGGGCGCCTCATTTGACGTCTTGAGTTTTCTCGACACTCCAATCGGCTTAGAAGCCGAACAAAACTGCAAGCAATTCCGCAGAAAGCCAAAGACACATTCGCCTCGTTGCAGTACACGTCTTCGACAAAGCGAATTGAAACGCTCGTTGTGGCTGTGCGAGAAGGCGATGGGGATTTGGGGAATTAGTTATTTCTCCCTCCAATTTTCAATTTTCTTTAATTCTCAGGTTAAATTTGACAATGTAAATTTTTACTTCTTTTTTTTGGAGACAGGTCCAACCAGACATTTTCTTCTAAATTAAATTTTATGGCTGAGAAATGCCAATCTTAGACGACCGGTCCATCCAAAAATTACATTCAATTATGATCGGTACATCCAATAATTATATTCAATTATGACCATTCCATCAAAAAATTAAATTCAATTATTACCAGTCCATCCAAAAATTACATCCAATTATGACCATTCCATCCAAAAATTACATTCAATTATGACAGATCCATCAAAAAATTACATCCAATTATAACCGGTACATCCAAAAATTACACTCAATTATGACCAATCCATCAATAATTATTATTACAAAAGTAAGTACCATTTGCAAGAACAAATGCATTTCCCATTATTAGATTGACCAGTCAAGTCATTTTCCCATTGGTTTTCCATTGGCTGAACCTAAGATTGAAATTTAATCCAGACTTCACGAGTCCAACATCTTGTTTTGGTTAAAGACACAGTGGCACATGTATCGATCACTTTTTCATTTTTGCACCGAATTCCTCGTGCGGTGCATGGCACATGGCCACCTTGGCAGCACCAATGAGGTGAAGGCAATTTGCCAGTTCCTGCCGTTGAATAGCACTACTAATGGCTTTTCCCAGCAACTGCTTAGTGAACTGATGCAACCACCTGCTATTGCTTTGCCAAGACAACCCCTAGGAATGTCGAAACTTTATTGGCTCGCCTCACGCCGCCATCAACGCTAACTTAATGAGACAACATTCACCGAGACGAGACCTCTTTTTCCCTTATCTCCTCCACTAGGCAACAACGACAACAATGGACGGAGACAATCTTGCCTAAAAATGTCAGCGTACTTCCCAGCAACACCGGAAGCGCCCACCAAAAACCCGTGCCACGTCGTGCCCAATTAGCGCCATTTATCCAGCGTCTTGGACTGCAAATGACACAATCGGTGCGTGGCATCTGTACAGAGAATCATCGCCCAGACAATGACCGAAAAGACATTGAAGGTCTTATCGCCGAAGAGTATAACTTTGTGGATTGGTGCGACAATAGAAGAAAAGTCTGATGCTAGCATCTCTCTCTTGATGTATAGCATTGAACAGTGAATTCTTGGCTAGTCTTATTCCAAGATCCGTACAATTATCACGTAAAATTATGATTCAACATATTGTTATCTAAAATTGTTTTAGACATGTCTTAGTATTTTGCAAATTAACTCAATTAATGCTTATGCTGAATTACATTGAAGTAGACTCGACCAAACAGAAAACCTGAAACTTTGCATTCAATTATTTGTTTTACCCACGAATTTGATAAAAATTTTAAGAAATTCGAATTTCATACCTTCGTTGCCAAAGACACCAAAAATTTTAGTTCTTCTTGCAGAACTAGTTCTGCAGAACTAGAACAATTATTTGTTAGTTCCATTCACCAATTAAGCAACGCTAACACCAGATTTTTCTCAAAATTAAAATCGAATCTGTTACTCATTCTAAGAACGATTTTAGCGAATTTCTGACATGCCAAAATTGCAAAACTGAAAAATACCGACGATGCGAAACTCACAAATAACGACAAAGTTGCAAAACTAAGAAATACCGACGATGCAAAGTTGCGAGATCGACCGTTATCGAGATAACGTTACTTAAATAAAAATAACGTCGTCTGAACGTGTCTGTCAAAACCTGTATAAACAAATCAAGTCCCATGTAAAATACCGACGTTGCGACTGTTAAAGTTGAGAAACTCACAAATACCGAAACTCGTAATTTCTCGAGTTTCGTATTTGGGAACTCGTAATTTCTCGAGTTCTAAAATGTCCAGTAAATGTTGAAACTCGTAATTTCTCGAGTTTCGTATTTGGGAACTCGTAATTTCTCGAGATCCAAAATGTCCAGTAAATGTTGAAACTCGTAATTTCTCGAGATCCAAAATGTCCAGTAAATGTTGAAACTCGTAATTTCTCGAGTTTCGTATTTGGGAACTCGTAATTTCTCGAGTTCTAAA
>JAQFZP010001901.1:0-16331 GCA_034695745.1 Geophilus truncorum
CCAAGAAAGTCAAGAAAGGCCAACCAACATTTAAAGAACGAGAACTCCAAATCCCATTGCAAACAGAAACAGAAAAATGAAAAAGTGAGGAAGAAAGAGAAAAGATAACCAGTAGGCTATATGCTACAAAAAAAGAACAAAGAAAAAAATTTTGCTTTAGACATCTACCGGCTACAAAATGCCGCCCAAATTCTGAACACTGCATCAAGCAATAAAAGAAAAAAAAAAAAGATTTTTATCAACTGATAAATTTTATCAAACATTCAGTTCTTATTTCTTATAAATTTCAAACTTAGGTTATGATATGTTGTTTAAAGTCGCCAGCGGCTACTATAGCCAAACGCAACCTCAAATTTACTAATAACAAAAACATTATAAAAATTACAGTTATGCAAAAATTGAATTAATTTGTAATCAGATTGCGATGTAGAACCCACTTTAGTGGAGAAATTCGTTGTAAACTAATTTTTTTTTTTTTAGATTGGGATAAATACAGTACCTATGTTGATTTAGGTAATTTTGATCTCAATCTTAAAATACTATTTATCTGTGCATTAATCTAAGAATTTCTTTTTTATTCCAATTCGCCATTGTTTCTTGACGTTTCAGCAACGTTTTCCTAGGTTATACTTGTACAACATTAGTGAAGTATTTTGCGAGCAAATCAATGAGCCACAAATCCAATAAGAAGCTTACAACAAATATTGCACATACCAGAAACAAGAGTACCGTAATGATAATGTTTTTGTAACATCCATCCAATCAAAACATTCCGGTACTATAAGTTATAACAAACCAGAATAGCGCGGTCTAATGCGACTTCTACGCTTCCGCGAGGGCGAACGAAGTTGGTTAACGACCCCTATTAGAATGGATTATTATTTGAAACTTCTTATGTTAACAGACGATCGTGTGTTAAATTTAAAGGGACTGATTAAATCTCACAAAATTAGAAAATCAAATTAATTTAAAGCAGTGCCACTTGGAATTGGAATTTATTGTACAGTAGATTAATTTGGGCCAATCATGGTAGTTTTATAATGCATAAACACTGGTTTTTGCTAATAAAGGTTTAAATGCACTGCAACAAAATAATTTATACTAAATTTATTTTGTTTCTTCTGGCATTATAATAAAAATTAGTTTTAAGAATCTTTTTTTAAAACTGTCGCTATTCAAGCAAGTAGAGAAATAACAGAATATACAGATTAGTTATGCAATTTATACAATGCAGCGCCTATCACCAGGACTTGTTTTATCACAGCCTTAGGGACATGCCAAGAAACAAATTTGTACTTAGCCCTCAAAAATCAAACACGGAAGTGTAACTACAATTTTTGGGTCCACAAGTAATATTTATTTTAAAGCAGTCAACACGTAATATTGAGTCGTTCAAATAAAGATGACATCCAACAACGAAGACATTGGCCACAGTTACGTTCCGTACCGTACTGTATCTTTTACTACCAGATATTTAGGTAGCGAAAATTGGTCAAATGGTAGGATTATTTTTCCAATATCTTTGAAACATGTAAACTTTGCCATTTTCTGAAACTGTTTGAGAGATAAAATAAAACTGATGGAAAAGTTTTATTTCTTTATTGACA
The DNA here is from genome assembly GCA_034695745.1 of Geophilus truncorum. Taxonomy (NCBI): domain Eukaryota; kingdom Metazoa; phylum Arthropoda; class Chilopoda; order Geophilomorpha; family Geophilidae; genus Geophilus; species Geophilus truncorum. Next base: position 1,608 of record JAQFZP010001901.1, read on the forward strand.
TTTCTATTGAATGTCAAAAGAAGAAAGAGTAAAAAAAAAGAAAGAGCAACCACAACAAAATGGAATTCGATTGGTAGAAGCGTACTGATCTTTATTATTATAATCAAGCTGCTCTGAGAAGCTACGAAAAACATATTTGAAATGATTTTATCAAATGGCCTACTGATGAAATTGATGATCAGACACAACATGTCAAACAACTTATTTGTTTTGAGTGACAATATTTTTTCAACATGTGAGTCTTTTTAGCAGCTAAAAGAAGCAAAGTGATATGAGCATTATAAGATAGGTTTTTAAAAATCCTTTTAAGACCACAATTAACAAATGAGAAAATCATGAGGCCATTGTTATATATATATATAGATTAGATAAGTAGATAGTTTTCAATAAATAATGCTTATAAAAATTCTTCTAGCTGTTTCCAAGAATTTTTAAAATAGTGTTGAAACTGTTTTAACAACATCTGTCGCCTTTTACTGTCTTGCTTGATTTCAAGACAAACAGAGCTAAGACAGGGATCGTTCCTTTCTTCGAATGGAAAGATATTATATAAATTTCTCTTTCTTCCTGCCCCATTATAGACTTCTCTTAGTCTGACATCCCTGATCCCTTTGGGTCCTATGACAAAAACGATTGTGGCGCTTTGCACCAGATTTATACCTTACTCATTTCTCATTTATGTTCTTCATATTCTCCTCATTACGCTTCTCTTTTTAAGCTTAAGTACGTCTTCCTTCTTTTTCTATCCTTTCTAGGATTAGCATCGATTTTTGACGTCGCGTTTAACTCCACGTGGCGTCAGACGTGTATTGACTCTCTTTGCGAGAGTTGGTGCATACTCGATGCCGTGGTAAGGGAAGACCTCGCTAAAAATCAGCCTATCTATTTACTAGGAGTATCAGATCCTATCTTATCTTTTGAATTTATTGACGTGTATTGACTCTCTTTGCGAGAGTTGGTGCATACTCGGTGCCGTGGTAAGGGAAGACCTCGCTAAAAATCAGCCTATCTATTTACTAGGATTAACAAATCCTCTTATCTTTTGAATTTATTGTATCCAGTAAGAGATAATTCTTGTAGCAGACAAAACATCAAGTACTCTACCACAATTAATGAAGCAACACCTCAATATACAGGTAAGTATATGGATGTCACTCAATGTCGTCAAAAAACCATTTTTTAAATGTGTGAAATGAAGCCATCGCTAAAAACTAAACAAATTAATCACACAAATGGATCAACGAGATAACAGCTCATTTAGATGCCACATGAAATTTGCAGAAATTATAATTTTTATTTGTTTTATTTAACTCCAGAAAATAATTATCAGTAGACTAATACTTATTAGATTCCTGTTCAAATAAGGAAGTGTCTACAGTTTGTGTATTAAACTTCTGATTACTGACAATGATGAAAAGAAAGAGGCTACTATGGCTAAACCAGAGTGTCTACTAGAAATATAAAATAAACTTCCAGTACTTTTCCAGGATATTTTCACGACTCAAATTAATTTTCCAGGACATAATAATACATAGATTCTTACATAAAAAAAGATCTACAACGCAAAAAGTCGCGATGAAGTATTAAGAGTAAGTAAATATTTTCTAGTTTGAACAGTATAAAGAAACCAACAAAATCATTAATACAGGTAACTTACAAGTATAACGTGAAAGATTTACGCGCACGTTTTAATAAGTGATTACTGATAATTACTGACATTATTTTCAAACTATTCATTTCCTTTTTAAGAATGTTAAGTTCCTCATCCTTCTCCTCACAAATTCCATGATCAAATCAAACCTTCCAATACTTTTCCAGGATTTCCATGATCAAAATTTTATACCAGAATTTCCAGAATCAGTAGACACCCTGCCATATGCGACTCGTCACAAATGATAATGATGAAATATTGCTTAAGGTCGCCAGCAGCTAGTTTTGCCATACAATACTTGTCAAAAGACATCAAGTCAACAAATCTCACATTTTCAAATAACCACAAAATCATGACAATACCAACAATCTTAAAGTACTATACCCAATCCAAAATTATTACACAATCTTTAAATATTGCTCCAATAAAATTACAAGGACCACCAACAAAAGAAAAATTTAAGAAAAGCCACGAAAAGCCAGCAAAATGTAATGGAAAACAAAAAACCCCAAATCCTATATTAAAAAAAAAAAAAAAAAGAAAAGAAAAAAGAAACACTAGTTCTACTACTATACCAATACCACTAGAATATTAGAACTTTCGAGACAACTTTACGACAATGAATTTGAAAAAGAAAATCCGAAAATAATTTCACGAATAGCCGAATTATGTCACGTACCATATATAAAAGTAATATTTATACACAATTTTAAAATATAATTAAAAAATTCTTCGCCAAATGAATAACTGTCGAGCCTCAGATAATTCTCCATACAATAAACAACAATCCGAAACTCCAATACCTTAACTTAAGTCATACAACAATCACCGATTCGACGTTGACATAACTTGAAAAAACTGTAATATTTGAATGTTTCTTACTCGTTAGTGCAAAATTCGGAATGGTAAACAATAAAAACCATAATTCCTTTTTAAAATTAAAATACTTTCAATATTTTTCTTGCCAGCATTACAATAAATAATATTGCAATACCGGCGAGAACAATTTTTTGTTATTGTTTATAAATTTCAAATTACATTTTTTAAAAATAAAACGTCAATAAAAGCAAAATTCAACAGTGAACCAAAATAAATTCGAAAAAAACGTCAAACATGATGTTGATGACGTGACCGGTACCAATTGCGTAAAGTAAAACCAAATAAATATTTTTTTTCGAAAATTGCAGGAAGTGAAAACTCAAACATATAAAATCTGCAAGTTAAAAACAAAATTAAAAATTAAAAAAATAATCTTAAAAACTATAATGAATCACCATTTTTTTGTATCAAACGAGTTTCGAGTCACTACCGTAACGAAGCGAGGAAAGATTTGCTTTCAACTTCATGACGGCCATTTTGAAAGTGATGTTTGTAACATGGTGGCCGGTGTTGAATATTTTCTGTGAAAATTATCGTTACGAAAAGCATTTACGGGTATTCATTGTGTCTAGGAGTCTCTTAGTGCTGTAAAACGTTTTCTTCGTCGTTGTTTAAGCCTACAAATACGTGGTCGAGTTGAAACGAAGAGGACTACATAAACGACGTGACGAAGCAAAAACTTCACGATGTCTGACTTGCGCATGTGCAGAATGATGGCACATTAGCGCCGCTGTTATCGATAAAACGGCGATAAAGTCAATTACAAATAAAATCAAATGGATTCTTCGTAAAAGCGTTACCTACACGTACAAATTTAACTATTTATTATAAGTGTAAAATTTAAAAATAATTCTAAGTTTTGCACTTTATCAAAAATAAATACAACAAATACCAACAATTTTTACAAAACCTTGTCTATCACCAAGATGTATGGCCTGTTTACATTCGACGTATCATAATTCCGTGTTACCATAACCAATTTAATCCTTATTTTTGTGAGTCACAGTCTCGTTTAATTACATTCTAATATTAATTAAACTTTATTCAAATGTGGCGAATTAAATTTTAGTACGGTACCATATAAGAGAGAAACTCTCTAAAAATCCACTTTTTTCCGGAAATTTTGAAGAAGCTGTAAGTTCTTATTTTACATTACCATTTCTATTTTTTAATTTTTTATTTGATTTAGAAAATGCCGAGATTGATTAAAGTGGTTAATTTCCACCACCCGGAAAAATTTTACATCGCCATCCGTTGGACAGACGCCGATGGGGACGTAATATATAGTAACTGGCTGCAGCTAAACCGATTCGAAACAATCGAAGCTCCTGTCACGGTGATTGTTACTTTGGATATTAAATCAACGCCGAATAGCACTGTAGTGATCTCCTCTGTTGATATCCCGCCGGGAGGAGACATTTCCGTAATGTTTCAAAATTCTACATTGAGTATTTGATTCTGTTAGCACGGTAAGTCAATTTATCGAAAATATTTTTAAAAATTTTAAAACGCATTTATATTTCTAGATTTTAAAACGTAATGGTCGCTATACCGATGTAATTGCGTAATAAAATGAAAATTTAGAAAACAAGAAAACTGTGACTCACAAAAATAAAGATTAAATTGGTTATGGTAACACGGAATTATGATATGTCGAATGTAAACAGGCTTTATTAACTCGCTTGGAATTCTATCCATTTTTAAGTTTAGTTTATCAAAACAGTAATTAAGAAAATAGCAAAGAATGAGAAAAAGTAAATGATAAAAACAAAACGGTTTAAAACTATCATTAAAAGAAGCCAATCACAAAAAACTTCTTTTTGGTCGCTTTTGTCGATGTTTAACTCCACGCTGCTGTTGTTCAGCAACTGGGCGCCAGAGGTCACCTTAGATTGAAAAAATATATATATACACTATATATATGTACGTGTTGTTCTTAAAACTAATTGTTAATATTCTTACCAATCACAGGAACAGAACTAGAATTGTTTGCAATTGTCCATCGTAATTGAAGAATGAGTATTTGAAGTTGAATGACTGTCAGTGAAGAAAGGAAGATGCGCTGATTTGATAATGGAATCCAGAAGACAACGAGCATGATCAACCATGACAGTAATAAAGGGACAATCAAAGTTAAGACGTAATAGTGACTTCGCCTGGAATATAAATACATGTAAATGGAATAAACAGAAAACTGATAACGATAAGTAAAGATCACCTTTTAAAACAAATTGAAAACATTGCAGTCTTATGTCCGTCGTCTCCTTTTTTAAATATTGTTTCACCTGTATCTTAAGCTTCCCACTCATTATTTTGCCAATAGTCAGACATATCCACATACTGAAAATGGTTTTTTATTCACACTTGTGACAAATATGCAAATTAAGAACTGCTACATACCACAATACTATCACAATTACAAGCTTAGACAATAAGCAATGCTTTTGATAAAATATAAAACAAAAGCCACAGGTTTTTGTTGTTTCTTTTCTTCTAGCGACCATCATTCCTTAAAAAAAAGTATCATTTTAATGATTTGACCACACTTTTTACCTCATCTACAAACGATAAGTTATTAGCCAATCTTCGTGGCAGAGAAATGATATAGTCACGTTGTTAGTTTAGTGAGTGCATTTTGCTTAAAAAAGAGAAAAACTATTGGTTAAGATTGCCAGCGACTGTGAAAGAAGAAGCAGCAATTACATTACCATAATGCCAAAGTCTTGGTTGAGATTTGACCTGGCAAAATTAGATGCAGAGAATTTAACAACTTATTTTGTCTTTTTAATTTAATTAATCGTTTTTCTCGGATTTAAGTGACTAATAGTAAACTCTATCCTCATTGTTCAGATTTTACACATGTCGTAAAAAGTCGTTTGTCGTCGTATTTTACATTTATTTCATATTTTTGTAAACAGAGAAATGGTAAATTACAGGCAAATTATAATTAGTCTATTTTTGTCTGATATGTAATTAAGAAAAATTTTATTCTAGAATGATGAAGTTCTGAAGCTAATGTTCTGCTGCCAAGGATTCTAAAGCCATCTAATTTCATGTTCACATAGAGCCTAAACCAATTTTTAAATAAAAATTCAAAACCCAAAAGTAATGATTCCCACGTCCCCAATTTAAAAAGTATCCATAGTGGTACTTTTTTAATAACAACCAACTCATTTAATTACACTTTGTGCATAAGATTAAATTTTGCTTTAAGTCGCCAGTCTCAATTTAGAATATAATAAAAGCTTGTTCGTACAGATCACCTGATATTAAATCAGTTAAAAAGCGATGCAGAATAAAGAGACAAGTGATAGATGCTACAACTACATCAACGGCTGCAAATATATCGAAGTCACCAAATCTTTTTATCAAGGGAAACGCAGAAAAAGAAGATGCGATTGACAAGCTCATTTCAGCCGACCGATCCAATCTGGAACTCCTGCTCCCTGCTCCAACATTAAAGAGATGGCAAGAGAGACGCTAGTTAAAGTCGCCATCGACTACTCTGGCCGAACGTAAAGCAATTCTGAATAGGGTAATAATTAATACGGTAACCTTATAAAACTGTAATAAGAACTACGATTATAAGTACTTAAGATCAGTAGCAACTAGAACTACTGTAGTCATCTTTAAAAACTCAACTAAACTGCTGCCCAATAGCAGTATCTATGTTAACATAAAAATTGTTTATTGATTTATTTATTAATGCACTCCATGAGTAAGATCTTTTAATTTTGGCAGAGTTAAGCCTGGTTTACATCGATGCAACGCGAAGCAAAATGTCACACCAATTCACGCGCCTTGATCTTACAAACATTGTCAAAAACTTCACTCAACAATGTGTCACAATATGTCAATAACAACAACATGTTACAATTGAAAGTTATCAACTTGTTAAAAACGTCTCGCAAGAAAGTTCGCGTGAAGCTTTGCATCGATAAAAATGGGGCTTTGGAGTAAAGACATCTTTAATTTGGTGAACTTTCGAAAATCAGGCCTCAGGACTATGGGTTGCACGGGCTTTTATGTCCCCTGAAACAAAAGAAAGAACGTTAGTGAGGAAACAAATGATGGCTACTGTGGCTGTATACGCGACCTGTCACATGACATTAAATGATCTCAAGTCTAGAAATGTACACAAGTCTCAAAAAGTAAACAAGCTTAAAATATTTCACAATCTATATCTGACACAATAGTCTATTAATTTTCACATTTATCAAATTACAACTATTTGCCCTCACTCTTAACTCTACGAGAAAGACCACGTGATGGACAACCAAATTAGCAGATCGCTCACCTTAATCTTTTAAGCCCCTCCAAATGGATTTACCACAATGCATTCCAGAAAGTTAGGCCTAAACACAAGCATGATTGAGCTTAAATAAAATATGACTTGGTTTATTTGCCTTATTTTGTCTTTTATTTAATAATTTAAAAGTAGAGTTCTTAAAACTTGGTTCTATTATTGCCCCATGAAGCCTATAACTCCATGGAGCAAACTTGAATTTATTGCAGGGAAGCAAAATGTCATTATGCCGGATAGCGTCGTGTTCACTTCAATGTACAATGTACTTCTTCAATAAATTAATTTTGACATTATTTCTTTATTTTACAAGTCATAAACGAAACAATGGTTAAATTACTTTATTTTTGTTATAAAACTTGTGTCCAAAAGTAAAATAAAAGCAGACTTTAACACGGCCAAGAGTTGCCTACATATTCGCAATTTTTGCTGTGTGTTTAGTGTTTTCAAAAGCTAAAAACTAGAACCTAAAGGACATGTAAGAAAAAACATAACTGCTTCCAGGTGTGTAGACTGTAGAGCCATAAATTATTGTGTTTTTATGTATTTCTGGCCTGAAAAGAACGACATTTTTGGACCAGATTGTCACTAACAAGTAAGGTTAGCAGTCATTAAGGTCATCACATGTGCTCCACAAGTTATTTATAGAACCTATATATTTATGAAATTAACTTTAGAATCAGTGCAACTCTTCGAATTAAATCATTTTCTAAGTTTTAATGCACTTTGATCTTGTTTGCTAAGGTGAAGGCGTGAAGCATTTATTTATTAATGACAGATTTTAAGATGGCTTCCAAAGATGACTCATCAAGAAAAATTGAAAAATTAAATATGCAGTGGAGTAAATGAGCAGTGGAGTATCAATGCAAAGAAAAGGAGAATTACAAAGCAAAGTTGTAAAATGATATAAACAGACTAAATAATTATTTTATTAACAGTATCTCATTTCTAGGTAAAATTACTGTACATTTGATTCACAACAGCAAGCTCTTTGCCTAAACATATTTATGTGTAACCACATACCTGTTACGAGGGTCATAGTTGTAAAAGGCAAAATTCTGTGCAAAAAAAGCAACATAACATATGAAGTAGTGCTTACTTGGGCCATAATTGGTCTACTTACTGGATGTTTATAATGTATTTCATTTCTTTCACGTGCTCAGACTGTGCAAACAGCCGACCGAGTTGCTTCAACATTTGCAATATTATAAATATTTAACTGGATATTAACAAAACCCTTAATTCACAAACTGGCTCTACAAGTTAAATGCTTTTCTAATACATCACTATTATCCAAAATAAGCAACATAATAATAATAACATAATAAATGATGAGCTGCTCAGTAGGTGACCCAGTCCGCTACTGTTGTTATGTCAAGTGACTTTTTTTAAATTTTAAATTTCGGCTTGAGACTAAACATGGATTGAATTGGATTAGAATTTTATTTATTGGTCATTCTGTACATAAATACAGTTTACTTATGGCTTAATGACTCGGCGGAAGAAGAATCTTCCAAATTTTTTTAAGATTTTGGAATTTGCAGTTGGGAAAAGAGCAGACCTCGTACTGAACCCAAACACATGGATGATCCATGAGACCCTAACCGAAGGAACCCTAATGGCCAGAGTTCTTTAAAATTCATTTCTGCAACTAAAACGCGTTCTGGTAACCTTGTCTCAGGTCCAGTTGAAAGCGCGATCGGGGCTCGTAGCATTGAGTTCCCCCAACTTAAAGACTGTGTAGAGACGGACCCCAATGGTTCTCAGGGCGAGAACATACATTTAATGTGTGATCATGGACTGCAATCTAGGGTGTAGTCATTGGTGTGATGCACAGCATACATTCTAATACAAAACGCATTCATAATTATAATTAGTAATTACAAATTCAATTGCTTCATGAAAATACATAAAATCACCAACAGCCCCAAATCAAATCAAATCAAATCAAATCAAGCAATGTAAAATATCCTCAAGATTATGAGGATTTAGAAACTGAAAACCTCTGTCTCTTGTATTTGAAAACAATTGGCTCATGCTTTTTGATTGTCTTTGTTAGTCATTGATCTTTAACCATTTCTGAGTCATCATTAATTATTTTCGTACGGTCGCCCTTGCATAAGCTGTGGCACCAAGAAAGAAACTTCCTTAAAACTAGATTTTAACTATCTTGCCCAATGGCCAGTCCGCCCCTGATTAACAAGGTTCAAACAAAATATTTTACAAAAAGATGTTTATTGAAAAAATTGAAACCATTGCTGCAAACCCTCAGAAGTAAGAAAATTAAAAATTCCTGTATCAAATATCAAATTTAATCAAACATTCACTTCTCATTGCATGCCACACAAGCGACAAAAGCCAGCAACTAATACATTTAGACAAATTAGATTAAGATACCTGCTCTGAAAAAAAGCATATTTTGTATGAGAAAATATTGACTACCGGTACCGAACAAAGGAAAGACATTGCAGACCCAAAGATTTCCCAATAAAAAAACTACTAGATGCAGATCGTTATCATCAAGTAAAGCCAAATTTTTTGGAAATATAAAAGAAAAAGTATTCACTATTTCATCAATTCCTTTAAATCTGTAATTCAACTGTTGTAAGATAATGTCAAGTGTTCCATTAAAAACATGTGCTCTAAAATATTGTTCAGGATCACTAATCCTTTCATCACTACACAGTTCATCAAAGTGCTTTTTTATTTTTTTAATTCGCTTGTTCTTAAATTTTACATCAATTCCCCATTCCCTTGCCATTTGCCCAGCCGTATTTTTCACTTCCTGAAAACATTCTCTTAATTCCAAGAAGCTATCATTCATTATTTTTAAATAACTCTGATGATGATAATGCTTTTATTTATAACTGCTTTTTGAAGATCTGCATTTTTGCTTTGGAGTGTTTTTGAAACAGGATTTAATCTATTTAATATTTGTTAGACATATGATGCAGTGTGCTAGGGTTACTTGGGTTTCATTTTGTATGTCTTTTGTTTCTCCATTGTTTAGTTTTGTATAAATACTTGTTTGATTCGTAAATAAATTTAGTTCTCCTTTGGAACTCATGCTGGGTATTTCTGACTTTGTTTCTCAAACAAACTATTGCTAGATGTTGTAACTTTGGTTGCAACAACAAGAAAAACATGATCATGTTGCCTTTTTAAGGTTGTCATTATGACAGTTCATGTGTGTAACACCATGCAATCTAAACAAAGTATCAGAACCAATCATACAAATTACAACTTATTATGGTCAAACTGAAATGTACAGTATTAAGATATCTATCAGATGTAAAATTATTTGGTTTAAAAAAATAATCTTTATTTTATAATAAATGAAAGTCTTTATCTCACAGATGAAAGAACTAAAAGAAGGAAGAGAAACTTTTGTTAAGGTTGCCATAGACGACGATATGCTACAAATTCAGTACCAGTAATTCACTTAAACTACAATACAAATACAGATCTTAAAACTAAGATTTTATAAAATAAATATAACATATTTTCTGGAGAGAAAAAAAAAGGTTAGGTTATGTTGGTTCCACTGTGTAGTTAAAACTCAATGAAATCAGTTAACACAATTTTTGATAGCAATTGAAAAGGATGATATGCTATTTGCAAGAAGAATACATAAAGCACAGCAAGTTCAGAGTTTCTCCATGTTAGTTTCAATAATTATATTATTATTTTTACCGCAATATTTACCAGTTCGTTTAAACGAGACACAATTTAATCACTTACGATACTGTTGCTTGCAGCTAGAGTTGGGCGCGGGGCAGTTTACCCGCACCGCACAGCAATTTGTTGCGGTGCGGCTTCGGTTTAGAAATTTATTTTGCGGGTTATTCTGCCAATCCGCAAGAAAAGAGTAACGTTTTATTGACGTTATTGCATATAAATTTGGTATGCAATAACGTTAATAAAATGTAAAATTAATTAACTTATAAGCATTAGTATTACAATTATTGTAATGTGTAAATTTAAACCTATTGACTTCACCAAGCTTCACTTTAGTCTACTTTGCAAATCGCCATGACTATCAGAATATGAGGTATCAGTAAACAATACTACACATCTAGGGCATTCCAGAAAACAGTTGTTGAACTTGGAACAATTGTTATCAGTAAAACTCGAAAGGGTTTACGTAGTTCTGTGTGAGAAATATTCGAAAAGATAAAGGTAAGAAGATTAAATTTTTTTTGTGAAACCGCGGTATTATGTTGGCGGTTTAGAAGCGGTTATGTGCGGGTTAGCCACTTCTTCCTGTTGGCAGTTGCGAACCCGTTTTTGGGATCTGCACCCAACTCTACTTACAGCCATCCAAATTAGGGTTCTGGAGCAAAGCTTATGAAATTCTGTATAACAACATAATGAATTCAAATGATGTCTAAGAAATTTATTTTAGACAATAAAAGAAAATACCCTTATGTAGATGCAAAAGTACAATAAATGTAACCATGTTTACTGTTTTTATAGCATATAAAAATTATGTTAATTATGTAGTGAGTGGACGGGACTGATCATAATTTTGCTCAGTGCCAGTGCCAGGAATTTACTCTCAAAAAACAACTCAAACTTTTCAGTATGTGAATTTAGATTAAAGTCGCCAGCGAAGGCTCTAACCTTAGGCGACCTGTCACATAAATTAAACTAAATAATAGAAAAGTATTAATTTACAAAATCAAAACTAGTTGTAAGTTTCAGGAAAAAAGTGTCCTTAATACCATTCAAGCATTAGTGAAAGTCGGATAAACTAACATACAAGAACAAAAGCCAAAGAGCATCATCAAATGCAGTCAAGTAAAGTCTTTAAATACAAGTACAAACTTCAAATAATAGCTTATACACAGCAAAGCAGTAGAAAAAAAATGTATAAAAACATTCCAACTTGACAGATATATAGTTAAAACTCAATGAGATCAGGTAACACAATTTTTGATGGCAATTGAAAAAGATGATATGCAGATTGACAATAATAATACTGTACATAGAGCACAGAAAGATGAGTGTTTCTTCGCATTAAATTAGCTTAAGAATAAGTGAATGCTAAATGAGTAATTGTGCTGAAGCACCTTTCATTATTTCTAAAAAAGTAGACCACGAACAATATTTTGACGAATTAATTAATATTAAAGAAAAAAAAAAACATTATTTCGTGTTATAATACATTTTACTATATTATTCATGGTGCAATTTGTGAGTTAGTACTGTCCTCGCGTCACGAGAACCGTTGCCGAGTTACGCCAACTCTCACTCGGTAGCGACACTAGCATATGGTAGGTAAAACCATCACGGTAAAGGGAAAAATATTTAAAGTTTGCCTAACTTTAGTAGTTACTGAATTGTACTGATCAACACTATTTTCTTTTTCCCTAATAGATTTTTCCGAATTTCCCCGTTTCAGTATCACGCGTAGTGAGAGTTGGCGTAACTTGGCAACGGTTCTTCTGAAGCGAGGACAGTAAAAACTTGCAAGCAGCACCATCTCCAATCTGAAGCTATGCAAAGATGCAATATGCTATCATTAATAGTCTTAAAAATGCAAATAATTTAAGCAGTAGAAACCAATAGCAACAAAAAGATTATGTGCACTTTGTACGGGAATATGCACTACGAGATATATTATCACCAATAATGGACTGGCAGGCGAAAACCTTTCCGAACTTGAGTTTAGCCACGTGGTGCAAGTTAGAGAAGTAGAAGATGAAACGATTCAACTTTCGGGCATTAATAAAAAAAAACAATTTAATTGGCAAAAAGCACTTAAAAGCAATGAAATTTCAGCTGGAAAAGCTTAACATTTAGGGAGCTTAATATTTAGCATGATTAACGAAGCTACAGAGTAGTTCACAATAATGTAAAACTTAAAAAAAATATAATCTTCAAGAAGTCTTATTTTAAAGACGAATGTTCTTGTTTATCTCATTAAGACTTCATTTTTAGTTCAAATGTTTCCTAAACTTGTGCACTTGTGTAATTATATTTAGACGTTCTACCTAATCTTCCATTTCAAATTACTGATTGATGGAAATTGAATGGTAAGTTATACGCTCTGGTTTTATTTTCAAGTTTTGCTGTTTTGCAAATCCAATAATTTTTACCCATTATCTTATCTTATTAACTTGTTATAGAAATGCAAACGAAATTTTTTAATTCGTGGTTGCTTGTACGAAATGGACAGTTTCCTGTTCCAATTAGTATTAATAGTTTTAAGTGTTTAAAGCCTTTAAAAATTAATGTTCGACCAGTCACAAACAAAGTGAAAATATGAACAATAAAAACCCACACAATTTCTTGCAATGTAGAACAGTAAAAATCAAAATCCTTACAGTTGCATTGGTAGATATTAAATATTATTTGTATATTGATTATTCTAATACATTTCAACAAAACTAAAAAATTAAATGACTTATGCAAATAAACCAAAAAATAAAAAATAAACTTATTCATATGCAAATTATTATGCGACGTTACATAAATAAAAATAATCTCTTCAAATAATGCATAAAAATAAAATAAAGAAATAAATGGCAAACAATGTTAAACTGAATAAACAGTAATTTTAAATTAAACCATAGGTACGTAATAAAGTAATAAAATAAAACTTAAATTTCGATATGAAAAGCCGAGAAAACAACAACATAAAAGTGGCCGCCATTACGAAAATATCAACCAACCTAACAGAATGTCAAAACTACTGCAAACAATAAAAAAAACCTACTGCCAAACGAAGTTATTAATCACCAAGGTTCTAAATTATTCATAAAAATAATTTTTTAGAAGAAAGTGTAGAAAAACTCGAGCGATAACCGAAAGACTGAGACTCAACGACCAACATCAAACTACAGCACAACACAACCGGAAAAGAAAGTCAAACTTCAAAGGCTTCTGGGATAAATGACCTAAGAATCAATACCGCGACACCTAGCGATAAAATGCAGAATCCTTTTTTAAAAATAAACATTTAAGAGCAAATTTTTGTTTTTTGTAACACTTTTTTGCTTCATATAAAACAAAATTGAAATAAGTTAACTTTTAACATTCTCATTCTTAGCATCATTTACGGTACTTTAACCTCACCTTTACTTTTATATCTTGTCTGCTCTGAATTAGTGTTAATTTTCATCGCCATAATTGGTTTTTATCTGGATTAATTAATTGTTTAAATTGTAATTTCGTTAATTTGATTTTTCGCCTTGTCTACAGTAAATTGTGATAAATTAATAACGATGTACAAACGTACGTACAAAAAAAACAACAAAAGAACGATTTTATAATAGAATAAACCGTACTAAACACATGTTTACGGAATTATAAATCAAATTCCTTTTGTATAATTACAACTGATTTTGTTTTGTGTTGTGGGGTTTTTGTGTTATGTCCTAAATAGCCACCGTAAAAACTTTATGCCATAGAGATTGTATAATGATGCTGCATTAAAGGCGGCTGTGGATGCTGTTAAATGAAGCAATTAAGCATTAAACAAGCAACAATGAAGTCAATGATAACGATGAAGAGTTGGAGAAAATGATAAATACACAATAGACAAGTTGTTGACTACAATGATCAAAATCCTAAAACATATAAAAAAATGATTGAGTAGTGGTCAGTTATGAGGGCCAAAGCTCAACTGGCAAGCATTATGTTGGACATATTAAAAGAATACAGAACGACATTACAACTTATAAATTTCATTTCCCAAAGATGGTTTGTTGTCAGAATGCCACCAACAAAAAAAAAGAGATTTTCAGCTGAAAAATTCATCACAGCCAATAAAGAAGACGAAGATATTATATCAGAAGACATGATAATTTCAGAATTTGAATCCCTAATTACAACTGGAACATCCAGCTGACAAGTGCTGCAACCATCATTTCAATGTCATTTGACG
>JAQFZP010001902.1:0-16328 GCA_034695745.1 Geophilus truncorum
CGGCGCCATCTTGCATCCTCACCGAACGTTTTTGTCGTTTTGAATTTACCTGACATATTATTCAATTTTAAAAGAGCATTTTATAAAAATTGTTCTACAACACAAGCAGATTAGAATTCCCCGGTGATACGAGCCTGGTTTAAGTAAGTTAACACGCCATTGCCTACTGTTTTAGCCCTAATCGAACACCAAAGCGTCTTTTTGTCTTTTAATATTTACCTAAAAATGGCATAAATCACTTTTAAATATAAAAAAAACTAAGTAAAGAATTAAAAACAAGTACAATTACTCTAAAATAACCGATAAATAAATAAAAGTGGAAAAAAATAAGTTTCTACCTTTAAACCGAACAGAAATAATTTATTTCTAATGTGATTTTCAGTGTGAAAACCGAAAACCGAACAAAATGACTTCAGATAAGATCCACGTGAACATGTACGACGATTTACTCGTCCGTTACGCGAGTCCGACGCCAGAGGAAAACGAAGAAAGAAATGAAGAACCGGTGGACGAATCGGGGGCCAATTCAAGTAACCGCATCTGTCAGGCATGTCGCAAGAAACTGGACAGTCCGAACAACGTGACACCGCGAATCTGGTTTCCGAAATATTTCTGCGGTTACTGCCACCGCAAGTTGCAGCACAAACATTCGCTGTGGATCCACTTATTTCACCACACCGCGGCTATGCAACGACCGCCGTACACCTGTCCCCTGTGTCAAAAGGTGTTCGACACGCTTTCGGGCTACAAATTGCATTTAGGGAGTCTGCATAACGTAAAGCCGTCCAACGACTGCCCGTTTTGTCCGAAGAAATTCATGGATCGCAAGTTATTTGACGCACATCTGCTGTCTCACCAGGGAGACGACGTGAGTGCGAGTCCGAAGGGTCAAAGTACGCAGCATTTGCTGGAATTTCACCGATCGATGGTCTGCAACGATTGTTTTCTGCGTCTGCAACACATGTGCAGCGCTTGCAGAGAGATGTTTAATAGGAAAGAAGAACTGAGACAGCATCAGATGGATGTCCACTTCCACTGCCCAGTCTGTAACTCGTGCTTTGTGAAGAAAACGAATGTTTTGCAGCACGTGAAGAAGTGTCACGAGGATTTGGTGTCGACTTCGTGCGACGTTTGCAGAGGCGTAAGAAATTTTTTTTAAAGAAATGAATCTTTTAGAAATTAATTTAATTTTTTTTTGTAAAAAAAGGTTTTAGAGGAACTGCAGATTAAAGGTGACGACGACGGGAATGCAGATATGTACGAGCTGCCGGAAAAACCAGCTGAGAAGGGAAAAGTCTACAAATGCGTGACGTGCAACGCTTATTTCTGGGACGACGAGGGTCAGATGGAGTCCACCGTCTCGTCGTGCCGCGTGTGCGTGCAGCAGCGAAAACCGAAACGTCAGAAAACCGATGTCCGCGAGCGGAAATTCGAATGCGGCGAATGTTCGTTGAAGATGACGTCACTGGACGAGGTGACGGCCCACGTGCGAACGCACGCCAAGGACCCGCCGCCCAAGGAACCCGAAGAAGTGATGCGACCACAATGCAACATTTGCTTGCGTCTGTTTCTCACTGATGACGCGTTGCTTCGCCACATACGACTGTGGCATCATCACTGCGTCTTCTGCTCCATGGCGTTTCACGAGAAAAGTCATCTTATCTTACACGTGATGGCCAACCACGGAGAAGAGAACCCCGTGGTATGTCAGGAATGCAAGAAGTTGTACGTCACCGTCTACCAAACGGACCCCAACGAGCCTCTGCGACAAGCCGAGGGGATCCAGTTCATATTCCGACCGGTCATGTCGGATGAGGTCAACGTTGACATGGAGGAAAATAATCCAAACAACTAACTGACGAAACCGAAATAGGAAATGACGAAATTCTGTACATGGAGGCTACTTGGCTGTTTAATCGATTTATTAAAACTATTTTCTTTGTTTTTTGTAAAGATTTGTACGAAATTCCAATTTTTTAATATGCAAAAAAAAAAAAGAAAAATGCTGGAAAATTTAAAGCATTCTTCCAATGATTTATAAGAAAATTGTACATTTTAGTGTTTTAATTTTAATGGAGAAAAGTGCTCTGTGCTTGTTTGTGTTAGAATAGTTGATAATTCCTTTAGTTGTTTATATTATTCCAGTATTAACCAGATAAACTGTAACAAACAAAAACCGTAAAAAAAATGAAATGTTTCCTTTGTAGTTTTATGTTACTCGAAATAAAAGTTAGAATTCTATTTTGCCAGAATGATTATTTTCACAAATGTTTTTACGTAATTTTCAAAAAAGTCATTTTTTATTTATTTTTAAAATGTTTTTTTTGTAACTAATTTTCTAGAATTTTTACAACAAATTTTTTGTTTCTATAAAAAGTGACATCCATTGATATTCCAAGACCTAACAAGTTTTGAATTAAAGTCAGGTGCAGGATATAAAGATGCAGATTTGCAGTTAACAATTCGTGTTAACTAACTAGAAGTATCTAACATGCGCAACTAATTAACGAGTTTTAGCATTCTTACAAGCTAGTACAACTGATCACATCAAAATTACATGTAAAATGTAATAAAAAAATTAATAATAAAACGAGTAAATAAATAAATGTTTAAAATATACAGTCAAAAATGGGTTCAATTAGCAAAGCCGTAATTGACCTGAGAGAAAGATAAAATGTAAGAAAAATAAATAAATCATTTTCTTTTTGGAAGGGAAGGATTGAAATCGAAGTCCAAATTAAACTAAATGTCAAATAAAAGGTATAAAGTTATTGCAACTAACTTTTTGCATTGATTATACTTTTTTTTTTTTTTCAGTTTTTAATGGGAACAATAACTGAACTCGTCATCACGGTATTATTTAACATCTAGAATAAACAAGAAATAACATTTTAAATTATGACTTTGCACTGTTACATAATATTATATTCTTACATGAGCATACAGCAGGTTTCGGAAGTCATAACATCATACGGATCCCGTATTGGATGAGATCGCCAACCGCGATAAGCAATTGGACACATGGATAAGGGAGGATCGCCATATTCGCCATCCAGATACACACGAATAACGAAAATAAAATACTGATTTCTGCGTCGACGTCTATGAAACGTAAGCATCACTTCGGGACCTTTTCTCGCCTCCAGTCCCGAGTACATTCGCACAGGACACGTTTCGACACTGATAATGCGGGCGCCTAATGTGGAATAAGGTTTTAAAAATTAATTAATTAAATTCTGTACGGTATGTGTGTAAAGCGAGTGAAATTACTGTTAGATTGAGCCCATTCGTAAATTCGAGCCACGGTCTGACGTATCGTTTCGAATTCAGGTATGCTGCAGCACGCCGCTTCTGTTAATTGAACAGGTAAAAATGTTTTGCAGGTGAGCTGCGACACAGGCGGAGTATCTGTGTTTGATGCAATAGCTGCTTGCGGTGAAGTTCGGACGTATGCAACACGTACGATGCGCATGCACCATGCGTTGCTGTTTCGGTGTCTGTATTCACGGTAGAACATCTTCTCCGTATCTGGTTTGCCTGTTAGAAATTACAATTACCGTACCGTATGTAATAATATAAGCATTTATTTATCTGAGCTCTATCCATTAGCTCTATCCATTCATACCTCCGCGCATTTTGACTTGCACAGTTTGTATATTGCACACACGCAAATTTCGCTGTTGTAAGCACCAAGTGGCGG
This sequence comes from Geophilus truncorum, assembly GCA_034695745.1. Lineage (NCBI taxonomy): Eukaryota > Metazoa > Arthropoda > Chilopoda > Geophilomorpha > Geophilidae > Geophilus > Geophilus truncorum. The sequence goes on from JAQFZP010001902.1 coordinate 3,701, forward strand.
CTTCCGACACCACTTCCGGCAACATCTCGAACTCCGACGACGTGCATGAACAGCAATTGGCGGTCGTAATACACTGAGGGAAGAAATCGGCCAAACCTAATCGGCGAGAACAAATAACAATAAAAGACATTGTGATGTGATTAAATAAAAGTGAACTCATCACCAATGGTTTCGTGAGCTGGTGGTCCTACTTCGTAAAAAATTCTTATGACATAAAGGGAAAGACCAAAGTCTGTAAAATAACTTCGGTCCGGGTCAACATCATGTAAAGTGGTACTGAATTTCATAGGCTGCGTTTCGATCGTGAGGATTCTGCCTTGGATAGGTTGTTTTTCTAAGTAGCCGTCCACCTCGGTGAGTACTTCGGAGAGAGACGACGCCTTGTGGCGGAAGTAATGTCTTTCGGTCGCGGGAACCACGTTAAAGTAGTTTATCTGTTGAGGTGCTTGTTGTAAACGGATACGAGGTACAATCCAAATACTGCGGGAAATAAACACTCAAATTATCCATCCACCTTTAAGAGAATTTTACTTTCTTACCGTAATCCTCGCGCGTACGTTACTCTTGTATTGTACTCCAGAAAAGTCATTTTGACAGGTTTCACAATCTCTTTGCCCGGTGCCTTGAACTCAACCGTTTCACATGTGCGAACTTCCCAAGTAGGATTATCTCGCAACCAATTATTGGCTCTTTGAACCAACATCCTTTCAAAATTCAAAATTCAAAATTAAATGTTATGAGAGAGTTTGCATTGTTTTGGTGATTATCCATAATCAATATTTTGGAATTAATTTTTCACTAAAATACACCAAAGAAGTTCAACATTTCAACCACTGGGTTTGTGGTCATCAGGAACTGGACTTCATGCTGGGGTGTTTCTACTTATATACGGTACGGTAATGTTTGTTTGATAACATTTTTTGGTACGTTATAAACGTAAAAGGATCCTATTGGTTGGAAAACCCAAGCCATACGAAGTCCAGTTCCTGATGATGACCACAAAACCAGTGGACAGTGGTTGAAACATTGAAACAACTTAGATAAAAACTCTTGAGTGTAAACCTCTTTGATGCATTTTTAAGAAAAAAAATAGCAAAATATTAATTAAAAAATAAAATAATTTGTAAAATACTTACGGAAACCTGACGTGTTGAGCTTCAGGTAAAAAGTCAACGCACGTAAGCCCCGTGCAGGGAGGAACAGGGGATGAATCTTCCGGTTTGATCTCTGGCGAGTAACTCACGTCACTTCCATCAGAATCATCCCGCTGTTCGTCGTCCCCTTCGTTCTCCTCGTCATCATCCATCTGCGTCCATTGGCGATTCATCATCCACCTGCAGCCCCACTTGACCTCCTCCTCTTCCACGTCCATGAGGGTAGTTCTCACGTCTTGTCCAGGTGGAAGTGCATTGTGGGCCACCCAGGTGAAACCTCCCAGGTTAAAATAAAACATAACTAACTGATATTTAGACCGCCTGGACTCGTGGGGATCAATTTAACATGTAAAAATTTGGAGGAAAAAAAGCGACCCCTTTGTGCAACAAAGGTGGACTTCCCTACCTGACCGGTCGGTGGATGCGGATGACATTTTTTTTGCGTTTCGGTGTGATGTTGGGATGGTGAATTTGTTCTAAGCTTGTTCTAGAATGGGATTTGGAAATTATATTTCAAGAAAAAAAAGGTATTTGGGGAGGGAAAAATATTTCGATGACTTTTCTTGCCACTTCCGCCTTCCCAGTGTTCAGCGGGGCAAAGCGATGGGATAAATAAACAACTAGCGATATCTTGTGGCGGTTTTAAGAATATTGCTTTTTAAAGCTGAAATTTGGGTATTTAATAACTTAGGCGACCAAAATACTTTGAAAAATTGATTTATTTTTTATTAATATTTGTAAAAATTTTTGATTTTTTTTTTTTTTTGTTTCTTTGATGTTATTAAAATTACAATGCAATAATTACAGTTAGCTATCAAAAAATACAATGTACACATGTATATTTGTTGTAAATATTTACAAGAGAAAATGTTTGGTCTTTAATTCAAATAAAATAAAAAAAAAAAAAAAAAAAAAAGGGGAAAAATCAATTATTAATCATTTCGTCCAGCTGTAGTAACAAATCTTCCTCTTTGACGTCAGTTGTGGTTTCAAATTCATCCTCTCCGAGTAAAATATCGATATCTTCCACCACTTCAGGCACTTTGTTTTCGTACGACGTAAACCCGTCTTTCTCCGAATCTTTCCTCAATTTAATTTTCTTCCGGAGTACAGAATCTGCGTCATTTTTGCGTTTTAAGCCTTCAGGAGGTGAAGACCTTTTGGTGGCATCTGTAAGCGGTTTGTTGCCCTCCTCCGAAACGATTTTCATGTAATATTCGGTTGGTAACCTTTTTAATGGTTTTCTTTGTTGTTTTTGTACATTTTCAGGATCATTGTGAGTAGGTTCAGCTAAAAAAGATTTAAAAAATTAATTAATTTATGTTGATACATATTAATAAAAGACATTACTTTGATTATTTTTCATGTCTTCTTGCAATTTCCGCTCTTCTCGGATCTCATCTAATGTCTTAACCTTGAAATCCAACACGTTTTCTTCTTTAACCCGGTTAATGACCCGATTTCTAAGTCGTGAACGCAGATCTGTTTCGAAGTTATCATTTCTCGCTAAACTTATGACGGCATTGAGCTTTTCTAATTCCTTTTCGTTTTTAATTTCATCCAATGTCTTAACTCCCAAATTTAAACTATTTTCAGCGTGTTCTGTAAATTTAAAAAAATCAAAAACATATTTTTTTTTTTTTCCAACTTTTTCTCAAAATACTTCGTTTCTGGAGCTTAATCTTGTGAACCACATTAGAGTTCGTTTCCGGAACAGAGTTAGAACAGGTCTCAGAATCAGATTCTGAAAATTAATTATATTTTTCATGACAAAAAAAAAATGTAAAAATATTATGTGTTTTTGTGTAAAATGTTTACCGTCGCAAATGACTACAAGCGGTTCGACCTTAGGCGAAGAAATAACAGCGCAATCTGTACTATTATCACAGGACGAAAAATGTTCATAAGCATCCATCGAATTTGACATTTGACTACTTTGAAATAGAGGAAAGAACACTGAAAGAGAAAAATTGTTATTAAAATTTAATTAAAAAATGGGTAATTACTCTTTGCCGGACTGGAAATCATTAGGTGCGTTCAAAGCTAAACCATTTCGTCGTTTTCTTGAGCCGGAATAGATTTGTTTAAGCAACAAAGTAAAAACACGTAGCACAAGTGAAGTCATGTTGAATGTCAAACACCATCGTCGACAAAAGCAGCAATTGGACGGTTTCGTGTCTTTTCTTGACTTTTTAAACTCAAAATTCGAAGTTCGCGAACTCGAACAGATAAATCACTTGGAAATCAAAGAATTATGATAAAAATGTCAATTTTTTAATTTTTCAGTTTAATTATATAAGTAAATAAAAAAAAAAAAAAATTAAAAAAAATTTTAAAAAAATTAAAAAAATTTGCAACAAATTGAATTTAAGTGCAATAAATGTAATTATATAAATAAACTTGACAACTTTTTCATCTTAAAAAATAGCTTTGAATGTGCCTACTGATTTGGCTTAACTTTTTTTTTAGATCTAATATTAAAACCAATAAACAAAATTGAATTATTTTTTTTTAATTCAAGCATTTCTCTAATAATCAGCGCTGGCTTCGTAAAATACATTTGCACGAGCGTAAACATCATTTTCAGGCAAAAAAAATCAAAATAAATAAAAATTAACAATTTTTAGTGTCAAAACAAATCAGCCTCACTCGTGGAAATTCATTCTCAAACCAGCGATTTCTGATTTTCTAATCGTACAAAAAATTACAGCCAAATTAGTGATTTACAGTCCATGTGTTTACTATCTCTTATTTACATTGATCTTGAATTGTAGCTTCGTTACATGTTTGACCAGGTCGGCTATGTTTAAAAACGCAGTGCGGTTTTCGGCAGCCCCCTGGTTGACGTTCCCAGTAGCAAGGAATGGTCTCCCTTTTTTTCTGAAATAAATTTTTTTTTAAATAAAAATATATATAATTTAAAAGAAAAAATAATACCTGGCTTTCCATATGACGAAGCGCGCAATTCATATCGGTACATTTTCCTACTTGCCAATCTGGGCAAACGTCTTCGGTGCCTAATGCAGCTGCGCAGTGGCGGAAGACACAAGTGTCTCCCTATTTTTAATAATAATAAAAAAAAAATGTCAATAAATTATTTAAATAATTATTATTTATCGTGTTACCTTTCTACAGGTTGAGTAGAAGTAGAAATAGCAGTCATTCACTTTTGTGTTTCCACTCATGATGACGATTATATCTAAAAATTTAACAAATTTGTTAATTTTTGTTTTTAGTTAAGTACAATATTAAATATTACCTTGACTTAAAAGCTGCAAAGGTTTCCTAGAAATAAGCAAAATTGAATGAGATTTTTACAATGCTTACGTGATAGAATTAAATTAGCATTCAAAATTGTTCTATTTTAGTTAAATTCTCAACTAATCTATGGAAATTTACACATTTCTGAGTTAGATAGATTTTCTATTATTCTAAAGTGTACAAATAAAAAAAGAAATATTTTTGTCGAATAAATAAAAAAAAAAAAAATCAGGTTAACACTGACGTAAAAACGGTAATAAAATTTAGGCCTAAGTTGTTTTTGCTCTTGCTTTCGTCTTTAATCGTTTTGATTGCTTAACTTAATGTTTATATGTGTTTACTTACTCTGTAACCGCAATTTCGCTAATATAGTAGCGATTTTAAATCTTGTCAACAACAAAACTGAGAATTTTTTTCAACTTCAACAGTATGCACCTACCACGAACACAAGCACAATGGAGCCAATGGAGGACTTGGAACGTTGTTTCTCGATTTTACCGCTAGGAGCTACAAAAGCGCTGCGCATGCGCATTTGTAATCTAGCCGTACATTACATTGCAGTGAAGTTTCAGAGATACATCTGGTAGAACACAATTAAAATTATCGTTTGATTGTACAATTTTTACATAATTTACATAACAAATTGCATAATAAGTAAAAGAGAAATAAATTATTATCTTTATTTGACATAATAAAAAGTGTCGTAAAAATTAGATTTTTATTTATTTGATAAATTAAATAACAAACAAAATTAATTTAATTAAAATCGCTTAGAATTAATTTCAATTCCAATTGCATTCCATCTTATAATGTTATCTGTGTTTAAATAAATATGAAATAGTCTCTAAACAACCAAACTTTATTTCCAACACACAATTCACAATATTTTGTGTTTTTAGCTGTGATAGACAAAACAAATTAAAATTGTTTAACGCGAATCTGTTTTACAGATTCATTAAATTTTTCACGATACAGACGATCACTTGTGGCGACATAACGTGCGACGAGTTTCAAAGGCAGAAAACGCCATTCGTCGGTGACTCCGGCTCTGTGTCCAGGTTTAGCTCCAAATTTAATCTGTGGCAACCATTCATCAAATCGACCTGACATAGCTTCAGCGAGTAATCGCAATAACATTTTACCTGAACAAATATTAAATATTTTATTATTGGAACGACAAACTTAAGTTAACGAATTATTTCTTACGTGTACGAACTTCGTGGCGCTCAAAGCGCAAAACAGCAGTTTTATTTAATCTGTATATTACCATATACTCGTGTTCCATATCTGAAATATGTTTTTCAGTCATTTTGTCATTTATTTTACTATTTTTATAACTCTTAATTCATTTTGTTTTTGGAATGTTGCGATTCTGCACGTGAAGTTTTGTTTGTTGTCATAGAAACCAACAATCCGTGGAAAAATTTATATAAATTTATTTTGTTGTAAATATTTTACACGCTCACTAATTTTTTATTTTTTACTTTTGTTTTTCTTCTTGGTATGCACCACCTGAAAAATTTGGTAACCTGTTTAAAAATAAACAAATAAATTGTAAATTTATTTATTTATTTATTTATCTAACACTAACTTGACCTTATTTACCTGCGCGTAAAAGAATACAACTAATAAAAACACGATGATAACCACAAAGCTGATATACACGATGGATTTTACGGAGTCTCGATGTTGACGCCATTCTTTTAGTTCACTAATGGTCAAAAAACGGTTTCTATATTCTCTGGGTAACTCGAATTGCGATGGAATGGGATAAAACGATTCGTAGAAATCAATGAGAATTGTCTTCACCTGTAAATAGTTTAAATTATTTAAAATGAATAAAAAATTAACATTTTATATTTTTTTACCATTACTGCATCCGATTTTGCATGATCAATATCATCGTTCAAACAAATGAATTTTCTAAATACAGTAAAAAAAATTTTAAAAATCAATTATTTAATTTATTTATCACAAAAGTTCATACCGCGGATGTTTCCGGATATCGTCCAGTTGCGCAATGACGTGCGATACATTGGTTTTAATCATTTTAAATGCAACTTCTTCTTCGCCGACGATTTCGTACAGATATTTCTTCTTTTTCTGAGATTTCGATTTAAAAATCTCGTGTAAAGTTGAGCAGTTAACGATTAAATCCTTGGTTACAGTTGGCTGTAATGACAAATTTAAATACATATAATCAAAAAATTATGACTAAACTAGTACTTTTTCTTACTAATTTTGAATCCAAATATCTTTCATATCTCTGAGTAGACACCGATTCCAAAACTCCAATGGGAAATGCTTTTGAACAGTTTATAATAACGCGTTCAAAGTCGATCACTGTTTCATAACTGATGGGCAAATCATACAACTGACTCAAAACTGTCCTAATTTCACGGTCAGACCAAGTTCCCGACCGATCAGTGTCATAAATATCAAAAATCTTTGGCAATGAAAAAGTCTCCTTTTCGCTCATTAGGAAGTAAAAAAAGGAAAATGCAAATTGCATATCTGTCGTGCTCCGGATTTTATTCGCCGAAGTTTCCTCGAACTCTTTCATAAACCTGGCTTGTAAATCCTTTATAATATCAACGTCGACTAGATGTGCCATGTGAGCGGGAACTTTACGCGATTCGTATCCGAATTCTCTGTTTAGTAATCGATTCACATGTCGTAGGGAGTCGCCAAATGTGTCTAGAAGGTGTCTCTGGCCCGGTCTCGTGTTTTCAGAATGGACGTCATCAATTGAGTAAAAGATTCTCTTTTTCTCCCAAGGAAATGCACCAATTTCTACCATTCCTTCGTTTTCAGCCAATCCTCTGAGTTTTCTTAATTTAACTGAGTTGTCAGTGATGTTAGCCGGATGTTCGACCAAATCAATCAGCGTTGGTTCCGTCTGGTTCAAACTTCGCACGTGATTGATATAGTTGCCAATTATGTGTGATTTCTTCATCCGGTAACCCTTTTCGGTTAAAAACTCTGAAAGAGTGAAATTGTAAATTATAATTATTTAAAGTTTTCTTCATAAATTATTACTTTTTTCCAATTTTTTATCGAGTTGATTTAATTCCGTTAAAATTGCATAAGGAAAATAAACAGCAGAAATGTTAATTCTTTCGTATTTTTCGTATTCAGACATTGGAAGAAATTTTACAGGTTTTGGATGTCTGAGAAAAGTAAAGAAAATTTTCAGAAATTTAAAAAAAAGAGCGAAGAAAACTCACTTTAATTCTTCAGCTATTGTTTTTATCGTTGGTACAGTTGGAGGTGTAACTGTAGTTGTGGTTATAGAACTGGTTATAATAGTTGTACTTTTTACTTTTATTTGCTTCTTTGTTGCATTCATTTTCATGTCATCTTCGTTCGTCACCAGATACGTATCAACAACAACATTAAAGTTGAACTGAAGAAAGAAATTGACATTTATAACACTTTTAGTCTTTTACACAAATTAATATTAAAATAAAAAACATCGAACCTCGTAATCAGCCTTATCCTTAACCCCTTTAACACCCATCGTTAAAGTCGTAGTTTGATTTTTGTATAAAATAACCGTCATCACTTTAAATTTCTGGTTAATTGCAACTAAGCGAACGGAAGCACTTTCTTCGTAATTTCCCTCTTTGACTGTTCGATCAGATACATAATCACTTAAATTAAAATAAAATCTAGAAACTCCTGAAAAAAAATAATCAAAATGACTTCACTTATAATTTACAAAATTCCTAACACTCACCAGAAGACACAGAATAATTCAACTCATTCGAATTCAACTCAAATCCATACAATTTATCGTAATTATCAGTTCCACAATCACCAGCATCAAAAGCACATTCAACAACATTACACGCTTGATCACAATATCTATCCGCTAACCAAGAATTTGCGCAATTTGCACTGCAATACACTAAAAAAAATAAATAAAAAATTATTTCATCTCTCATCAATTACTTCACACCATTTTAATTAAAATTTTACATTTATCCGACTCTTCTCTCCACAGCTGTATATTCTGGTTGTTATTAAATCGCATTCCAGTCGCTCCATCTTTGCAGTCGTTTCCATCCCACTCGCAGTCGGTGTTGTTGCACGGTTTGTCGCAATATCCGTCGCCGATCCAAGTAGACGGACAACCGTCGCGGCAATCGGGAACTGCCCACGATAAATAAACTTTATGACCCTTACTGGACGTGTAAAAGTCCTCTGGCCAAACGGGTTTCCCGAAAACCACGTCGTCGTTGAGGTATAGGAACTTGTTGGACAATCCAGGGATGCGATGCAAGTGAGTTTCGATAGACGGGCTGCTGAATGTGGGTAAATGTGATTTGTTTGGATACAATTCCTGATAATTATTGATTAACCAACATAAAAATGAGCTTAAATTTATTCTTGGTTTTAAATTTAATGCTTTTCTTTTTAGACCTCGTGTGATATGACAGTAACTCTTGGGTTTTCGAGGTTCAGCCACGATGGGATTTGGCCGTTTGTCACTATGAAGATTTGTCTGACCCATGGTGCGAATTTCTCTAAGGAACGGAGCGAATAACGAAGTTCCTAGAAAAATATAAAGAAATTTAAAAATGAATTATAAGGAAAAAATTTTCTCGCGCTTTTACTTCGTTATCCTGGAAGCGACTAGTTGAAATATCTTCATTTACAATTCCCTGTGGGATTTGTAATAATAAATAAGCTGAATTTAAAGTTTGCACTCTATTTTGAATGCTGAAATTGCCGGCGAATTTCAAAGCTCCTGCCAAAGCTATTTCATCAGGTACTAGCAACAATGCAGCGCTAACTTCACTGTAACCAATTATCTAAAAAGAAAAATAAACTTTTCTAAACCGTAACAATAAAAAAAAAAAGTGACAAAGTCTTTTACTTTATCTATATGTCGTTGCATCAACGGAGGTAGTTTTCGCATTATTTCCTCTTCGTTTAAACCACCGGGAACTCCGGTCATGATTAGTGCATCGTTCATGTTGATGCTGAACGGAGCTGTTTTATCTGTTGTTACAAACCCTCGCATAATGGTGTAATCTACGTCATTAATTAAAACTGTTCCTTTACGTTGTGCGAAATGTGCTGGAAAAATAATTTTCAGTTAAATACGGTATTTGATATCTAACAATATGTTTTTAACTTTTTTTTTTTACCAGATTCTTTACTATTCATGACAACAACAGTTGCTGTAGATGAAATGGAAGGATCTTTCAGTTGGTCTGCGGTTATTTTAATAAGTTTTTTCGCGTTGTTAAACATAAAATGAGCCGTTGATAAGTCTTTTAGAGTTACTGAATCCGGTAGATGAGGTCTTAAAATAATTACGTGAGATTCTAGGCAGTAAGAATATGGACATTGAGGTGATGTGCTATCATAAAATACGTCTTGTCTTAAAAAAATAATTTATAAATTAAAATAAGGCTTAAATTTGTCAATGAAATAATTACTTTGAATCATTAAGTCGGGCTTCGTATTCTGATTTCACTTTGGTTAAATCTTTTAGTAGTTTTGGATCAGTTCCATTAACCCACGTATAAACAACATCAATTGGTAAATGTTGGCACAAACTAACAAATAAAAAACAAAACTTTATTTTTCTTAATAAAATAAAATTATTTGATCAGCTCTGATACTTGTTTTGGTAAGAATTTCCCATGATGTTGTCTAAATAAGTAGAAAAAAACTGAGAATGTTTTTCTTTGCTCCATTCTATAGCCACCTGTAAAAAGACGGAAAAGTGTTTACTTTTTTACGCATCATCATCATCATCAAAATGTAATTATTCGAGCTAATATAGTAATATACCTCTCCAAATCTGAATGCTGAAATAATTAAACCGACTAGACATAAAAGGATTATAATAAAAGAATATTTTTGTGATAAAATATCATATGTTCGTCTCTGCAATAATTTACAAATTATCGCTTTTGTCATAGTTAACATTTAAACTCTTGTTAATCACATGATTGATTGGGAAATGCCTGTTCAAAGGGCGCAGACATCTTGGATTTCAAGCATTTCAAGCTGGTGCTGGTGGTCATGTCATGTATGGAATGGATTCTTTAGTTACTTATTTTACCGCTAGGATTGCTAGTGACCACATCTCAACTCAAACCACAACAACCGCCAAGGCGCCAAAGTTTCTTCAAAGTTGTTTTCATCAGTCATTCCATCTCGAATCTCGCCTAATCAAAAACAGGTACGTTCAAAACAAATCGATTACGATAAAACAAACGTAATGTAAAAGCACTTAAAATTTGTAAGAGTAGAAATTAGAATGAATTAACGTGAATTTTGTCGTCTGCTTGACCGAATCGGTGACACAAAGATGCTGAGCTAGGAAATTATCAATATCAAATAAATTACCGTATAATAAACAACCAAGTACCGTTACGTAAGAATGTGTTTGTTGCGACACTTTTAAATTGAGAAAATGAACGATTTTTATCGATACCGGTACTGAACCGGCGCAAAAAAATATTTTTCCCAGGTTGATCAAAATTGTTTTTAATTAACGTGACAATTGAGATTTTCTCTATTACCAATAAAGATGTATTAAATTATCAAGTAAATCATTGCAATTATCTGGAAAAGTTATATAACTAAAGGTTTTCTAATGGTTTTTATTACGGATTTCTTAGACTTCACTTCTTGAATAAAAATTGGTACATTTATTAATTCAATATTTCATTTGTAGAAATGGCGGACGCGGCAAACAAGGATGAAAAAAAAAAACCAAGGTAAATTTCTTTGTAAACTTGTAATAACATGCCATGTAATAATTTCATTAATTACAGCGCGAGAATCATTCGCAGGAAAGAAAAGTTTGACAAATTAGTGGCACTCGGACGTTTGAGTATTAACACTTTATTGCTTTATAATCTGATACAAATATTAAAATACAACTATTAAATTGTAATTCTTAATAGAACGTCCGACACGGAAAGAAAGTCAAGAGGCGCTTGAAAAAAAGATCGCGGTTGAGGAAAAAAAATTCTTGTCATCTGTAGAAAAATTCATGAATGAAAAGGCGATCCCGGTCATAAAAGCACAATATGAATTGGATAAAAATGTGATTGCTGGTAAAGGACAAGGTGCTACCGGTACGCAAACAGAATCGAATTAATTCATTTGTTTTCAAAAAATAATTATTTTCATTATTACTATAATTTTTTCCTAGTTCTCTTTTCTTTGTTTTTGTGCGTTTTTTTTTTTTGTTTTTTTTTTGTTTTCTGTAATTGTCGTTTACATTTGAAATCGTTACAATGTCAATGTATTTCAACATTTTGTATTCCAATAAAATGAAATCAGCATAAACATCCTGATGCGAAAATATAGAATTTTACTTGAAACTTGTAACCATTTGCAAGTCGTAATTTTCACTTATCGTTAATGGTCGTATTGAATTTGATTTTAACCTAACAGTAACAGTACGGTACCGTACCTTAATTACCCAGCCCAGCCCAGACTTATTACAATTGTATGCCAAACAGCACTATAATTTTAAATCCAGTAATCCAAACTAACCAAACTTAATTTAACTCGTGCTAGCTCGTCTCGTGGGTTATTACCGGTACTTTCCAATCTTGGTCACAATTTGTGTTGCCATATTACAGTACCACACTAACTTGTAAATGGCATGCGTTGCAATCTCCATTTGATATTGATAGAAATCAAATCAGCTGTTGAAGTTGAGCAATGTTTTGTATTTCCCAGCATTCATTGTCTACTAACGACACTTCCTGTTCCTGTTCCTGTTTCATGCTGCGCTGCAGTAGGACAGGACCACAGATTAATAAATATACACAGATGCGACACCAGACCAGATTGTTAAGATTGGAAAGTATATTTATTAATCTGTGGTAGGACTAGTAGGAGCTTAAAAAAAGAGGAGAGATACAGTTGCAGCTATTTCTTTGAAAAATGCCAGCTTCAGGTAAAAGTAAGGATAACAGCGTTAATTTCGACAGAAAATTAGCACATTAAAATTAATAAAGGAAAACACCTTTTTGCAGAAGAATCGAATCGATCCGAGATGTGACAATACAATCAGCTTCAGCATTATTCGTTCGCTACCGCTACGGTATTGCAACCTGAAACCTGAATAAAACGAACAGCAACTACTTGAATGCCTGTCCGATACGATATCCATTTTTACAAACGGGCGTTGATTGTGTCTCATTTGGCAAATCAGATGATTAATTTAATTT
>JAQFZP010001903.1:0-16328 GCA_034695745.1 Geophilus truncorum
TCCTCCCTTTTTCCATTCCTCCATTCCATTCCTCCTTTCCTCTCCTCCTTTCCGCTTCCTCCTTTTCTACCAACCCGCTCGTACATATGATGGGCGGTACCTCCAATTTGCCCGCATGCCCGCATATGGAAGTTGTATTGGCTCTCTTTGCTTGTTTGTTTGGCAGATGTCTTTTTAGATAAATCAGTTATGTTTACGAACTTTCAAAGTGGATCACTTTTTCCCTTTTTTTAGGGGTGGAAAAAAATAATAAATGGGGATTTTTGTGTCGAGGTAAAATAAGTTGTTTTGTCTGAGATTGAGGGGAGGGTTAATGGAGGTTGTTTGAGTTTTCACATAAATTCGACTAATAGGATTAAGTAGATAACATTATTTTGCAGACAGAAATTGCTTGGGTGATTCCCACGCTCATTACCCCCCGAAAACCCCTTCCTTTTTCTTCTCGGGTTACAGGAACAGGATGAATATTGACCCCTTGAGGTATGTGGGGGTGTTTTTTATTTTAGGGCTGGGGTTGTCTGAAGGCAGTGAAAGAGTGGTTTTTGCGACATTGGAGGAAAGAAAGGAAAAATGGAAGCTGCATGTTCTTTTAGAGATGTGCAGTTAAAATGAGTGAATAAATCAAGAGTTTTAAAAGAATTGTGGATTGCAGCCAAGTTGGGATGGGGAATCGATATGTAGATGTTTGTTTATCGATCTAAAGCGGGAATGGAGTAATTACATCGAGAAGAAATTGGATTTATTTGCATGACGGGATGACATTTATTGCAGCCCCGACAACCTGTTGATTTTTTCTATTTCGCGTTTGGAATGAAATTTTGAGATAAAAGTAAGTGACTGATAAATTTGTTTTCGCACAATAGTGTATTCTTAAATTAAGATACTGGGAAAAGATACGAGATAAATATGGTTTTGTTAAGTTAATTGCAGCTGGCAGACTTTGATTTTTGAACGCGAGCGAGTTACTGGGCGACATCTGGTGGCCGTTTCAAGAAAGTGTGAGGTCGATGTTTTTTTCCCCCTGTAGTTCTTCTTTCCCAGAAAATAGGATGTTTACATTAATCTAATTCTTATCTACTAAACAGACAGACATGAAACAAAAAATTATAATGTAACGGAAGTTGAAATGATGACACAAATAAAGACGCTTTATTTAAATATTACAGAAAAGTAAACGGTAAGGCAATTATTTCAAGTTGTTTTCCAGCTCTAACTGATGTTACACTTTTCTTAATGTGCCCTTGTCTCGAGATTTAGACCCGGTCGACTGGTACGGGAGAAAACTAGGCCAAACTAAGGTTTAAAGTGATTAGTGGGTGATGCTTGACCTACCCTTCCCTTCCCTTCCCTTCCCTTCCTTTCCCCCTGAAACACTTGGAAATGTGGTGGTAGGCTTTAATAAGTTTTAATTAGCAAGTGCGAGACAACTGCGATGGTTGATGGACGTGATAGAATTATATCTCTTAGGTGATGCGACCCTGTGTCTTGGGAATTCGCAATGGTGCTCGCAGGGAGGGAATTTCACGGAATCTGTGTTGTGTTAGAACATGGAAGTTTAATTTAGTAGCTGTCGCCAATGGGGTGCCTTACCTATATATCCTTTAAAGCATGTGGCGTGAAAATTGCATTTTCGACAGTGTGCTGATTTGTGATAGATTTGAGGGGTTTTATTGGAAATGGCTTAGAGTGTTTGCAAAGTAGGGCAAGAAGTTTGTTGAAAGGGGTATAATGGTATTTCTCCAAGGATATTAAAGCGAGAAACTTAAAAAGGATTTTTAGTTTTCTTTTTTTCTTCTTCTTCTTGAATGATGATGTAGTGAGAAAAATCATCATTAGGTGGCGCCACTATTGATAGGTTTGAATGCAGCTGTGCCATGTTTGCTGATTAATTTTGTTTGTGTGGTATTTGAGCTTTAAATTTTAATTAAAGACAACTTAAATCTGTACGACTTCACATTGTGCCAGTGAATCTAAGGAATACTAATCTCCTTGCTTCTGGGTTACTACTTAGGCACGTAATTTACAACGTTGTTGTTTACATTTTTCTACCATATTTTTTGACCTATATTCGAGAAAAAGATGTGGAATCGGTTTGTTTCGATTCTGACCATAGGTTTTAAACATGTAATCAAGTTTTAAGGATACAAAATGTAACCTATGGTCATGAAATCGGCCAAAACAGGAATATATTTTTTAAAACTCAAGGTCGGGTTTCAAACTTGATAATATTGCGCAAATAGCATGACACACTAGTGGTAATTCATTATTGTGATTAGTCAGTAACGGACATACTTTACTATGTGCATATACAATTCACAGCGAAAATTATTTTAATTTTGAAAGGATTTTTTCCTTGAAAAAAATAAATAAGAGTTTTGTTTCTTAGCCAAATCGATTATTAATTAACAAATTCCTTTTCCCATGCTGATTAAATAAATGCTTGTGGGTAAAAATTCCTTAGGGGTTGGCTTTTGATTGTCAGTAGCAGGGAAAATGCATTAACTAATAACAGGATCAGGTTGAGTTGCAAGGTGTATCGAGATGACTTAATCCTACTACTTTGCTATTTCTTCGGGGAAATGATTTTTTTAATTCTTTCTAAAATATTTGTGTTTATTCGAGTTAGTGAGTTGTGAGTTTTGAACTTTGAATTTGATAATAAAAGTGAAGTCAGGTGGGAAATACCACTCAAACTTTTTCTTTCTTTCTTTTTTTTTTTGACAAATTGGCTGTAAATTTTCGTGATTGGTTCGAGTTGGGTTTGATCCAAAGAAAGAGATAAAAAAAAAAAATTGTCCAGTGAGTAAATGAGGGGATGATCGATTTTATTTTACCTGTTTCACCAGCAATGAGCGACCTTTATTCCTTCCACTTCGAATCGCCTGATTTGGGCATTTAAAATGCAGCCAACGAATATTTATATTGCCACTAAATGAGGAAAAAAATTATTTTAATAATTTTTCTTCCTATTTTATTTTATTTTACTTTACTTTAATACCTCTGCCATACTGTATTATTAGAGTTAGAGATGACCCTTAAGGTTTGCGGTTTTTTATTTGTAGGCCATGTTTTATTCACTTCCTAACCTTGTTTTTGCTCCCACGCTAATAACGATGATATACAGCCCATATTAAAGTTCGGATTGAGAAACGGATCAATTTAATTCCCAATTCCCTTACACAGAATCCGAAGATGTATTAGAAGTGAGTCAAAATGAGACATTCTTCTTTAAAGGTTTGAGGATACAGAGCTTTAAATATTGATCTGGCCCATACTTCACTTAATAACGCTACATAGAAATATCTTCGATTCGGTGTTTAAAATATGAACAATGTCGATTAATTTTGTATGTGTTTTATATCTGATAAAGCGAATTGTATTGTACTATACTCAATTTATAATGACACTACAATGTTTTACTAATAAAATGAACTGTGGAATGAAATGTTAAAATCGAGGCCACGGGATTAATATTACCATGTACATGCAGGAACAATGTGAGGAAAGATAAAAGGAGAAAAAAAAACACACATGACATTAGCGTTTTACAGTCGAGGAAAAATTATGTTTCATTCAATTAAAACAATATTGAATTGATCGAGTAGTAAAAAAATATGTGTTTAGTGTTGTAATTCTTGCGCGTTTTAAAATTCATCAGCGTGTATTTTAATTTCTCTAATGCAATTTAATCAGTATGAGCTGGAATTATTATAAAGAATTCATTGAACTTGAGACGTGACTTGAGGCTGTTATTACATTCGGAAGGGTTTAGAGCGAACGATTGATCCACGAATGGGATAAAGTAGGGTTCAGCTGATGATGGTAGGGTTTACCAACATATAGAAAAATATATTTCCGATTTTATTTTATTTTTTTCCCCCGATGGTTTCCATGGAAATTTTTTTTGGTTGCTTTTCGTCGTCAGGGTAATGAACTAGATAATTAAGCCTGAGAAGGAAAGAAACGAATATTTTGGGTATTTTTAATTAGAAAAGCGAGCAAAGAGTGGGTAAATGTGATATTGTTTAAGTCGAATAAAAAAAATTAAGCGAAAAAGACTGGTTAATAAATAAAAAATAGCGCAATTAAAAAGCAAGTTGGTAGTACAATAGTTGGTAGTTGCACAGCGCCTCTGGTGAGGCAGCGTGCAATTAAGGAGCATGCGCAATGGGTGGAAATGTGGAGTGATTTTTCTCGGTGTTTTCCTCCACGTCGGATGAGTCATTCGCTTCGGTTAGATGAAGGCAACCACCTGGTGTACGAGCGCCTTGTGTTGTGTGAGCATCTAAAAATACATCGATTTCAGTTACACCCACGCTTTGGTGGGAACAGAAAAGCTCTATAGGGAACGTAACAAACCACCATCCCCCACATGTTTATCCAAAACATGTTGACGGATTGACTTGCCCCGTAAACATGCCCATGAAGTACGAGGTAGGGCCCGCGAGGAGTTTGCCCTTCTGCTCGGCTGCTGACCGCTGGCTGTACGGCCGCAACAAGACGCCGGTAGTCAGATCGCAGACTTGGGCTCAAACTCCTAGACGGCCCCTTCAGAGATTGGTGAGTACTGAGTTCAAAGTTCAAAGTTTTATTATTGTCAAAAGCTCGCCGTTCGACTCGTGTTTCCTCTTTTTTTTTTTTTTTTCCTTGGGTAAAAAGGAAAAGAAATAAACGCAGGATATGAGTTAGTAAACGTCCAGCCCTTTCGGTAATTTGAGGAAGTTTTTCGCGGATTTTTATGGGTGGGTTTAAAGTTTAAAGTTTTCTCTGTGGTGGTTTTTATTCCTGTTTTATTACGTTGAAGGGATTGGTTTTTAATTATTTTTTCTTTACTTTTTAACTTTCTCTTTTGGGTGGGAATGGGGATAACGGTCGCTTTGAAGTTCCCTGGTCCATCATCACCTAATTTTTGATATATGGAAGACAACATCTGGGGGCCTGATGGAAGGGATTGGTTGGGAATGGTATAGAGCGTTCGACACTGACCTCGTCCTCATCTCCCATGGCAACCAGCAGTGTGGTGATGTTTTTGAGATGAATGGGCAGAATATGGCACGTGAAGGGATTGGATTTGATGTTGTTTATTTGTTTGTTTGCTGGATTAATTTGGAAGTTACCGTATTCATTTATTTATTGATTTTTTTTTAGAAATAGATGGTGAGATGGGGTTAAATTATTTATATGGGGTTGTTTAGAGTGGTGTTCTAGATTTAGGAGAGATTAAATTAAAATTGGACGTTTTATTTTGTTTTATGCGATTCAGTTTAGTGATTAAATTGCGCATTTAGGCCTATTTTTCACTTCGGGGTTTATTATAAGGAATTAGAGCGTGAGGAGAGAGTAAGCATTTTTTTTTTTCATTTTTCTTTTTATTTCTCAATTTCGTAGTCGACAGATTTTGGAGAATTTTTCTTCAATTATTCGAAGGAGAGGAAAAAAGACTTAATATTCATGAGCAGTAAAGTTTTTTGGTATTCATCGCTGCAAGAATGACAGGTGAATGACAGGTTAAAAAAAAAAAAATTGCTACCACCCATCTACAAATGCCATTCGGGTAACAAACGGATGAATTTACACTTGTAATTTATACCTTTTCTTATTTTTTTTATTTTCTTATTTTATTTTATTTTATTTTTTTTACCAGTATTGGGTGTGGACGGGATTTGCTATTAGTGGTAACTCAAAAGGAAGTAGACTCATGAAAATAAAATTCGGTTGAAACGAGGGTTCAGGGTTGTTTGCGACAAGATCGATTAAAATTTTATGTGAATTTGAAAATAACCACCATTGAATTTTATTGAAATTCATCGCGGCCTTTAAATGCGAATTGGTAATTGAAATTTGTGCAGGACGTTGAGTTTGCGCTTTTTTTGTGAAGGTGAACAATTGATGTTTTTTTTTTCTTTGGTGAATCTGAGGACAACCGGAAGCACGCTCGCACCAGCTTTTCAACAGTTTCAATTCAAATTTTTGGAGACAAAATTTAAATTGCATAAAGATGCGCATTCTGGTAGCTAATAAATTCAAAATGTCACTTTATATTGGGCGTAATTCGAGTTGTTAAAAACACTCATTGGTTTAATTAAACGTAAAAGCAGGAAATACAAGTCGGTAATTTGTCATTTTTATTTAATGACCTTGCAAAAATGGCGAGTTATTATTCAAACATTGTTTTCTGATTACATATATTTCTGAAGGTGTTGATAGGGTGCGGTCGGTGCAAAATGAACAGTTTAATAGACGCAGCAGAGCACTTGTTGTGACCTACCTCTCTTTCTCTCCAGTCTCTTGTTGGTCAATTCGGGGTGCTGGAATACGATTGACCTTTAAAGATGGCGTGTGCATCCTTTTTTAATACATACGCAAAAATGCCGCGGTGGTCGATAGGGGGCTCTTTTTCACTCTAATCTATCCAAGAAATGTCTCCGACCTGAATGTCAATAGATGAATTAAATAGGAAGGTGAGTAGTTGATACCCATCAATATGTAAACGAATTACCTATTCGTGAATCATGTTTTATGAGGAATACATACTTAATCGAAGTGATGGCATAGGATAAGAGGTCTTCGGGTTCATTGGGTGGAGTCTGGAGATTGGATTATGGCCGCCCAAACGCGTGACTAAAGGGTTGTTGGACTTGGTTCTGAAGCTTAACATTTTTTATACTTGAAAATATGCGTGAAAATTTGCTGAGAAATACGTATTCACATATCACACAATGGAATTGAGTATAAGGTGTTAAAATGTTGTTTTTGTTTGTGTTTTCTATCGAGTTAATGATGTAATGAAATTTTAATGAAAAAGAAATTGACCTCCTGCTGCGAAGAAAGAGAAATGGTGGCTATTAAGCTGCCTTGCGTGTGCAAATTTGTCAACTGTCGACTTGCGCGATGGCGTCTGTTTGGTAAAATGTAGATTTCAAAATGGAATTTCGGTTACAGGATTTTGTTGCACATCATTCTTATTACCATTTTGTCAGCTGTAGAAGAAAAAATTTCAGACTATTTTTTTGTGTACTTGCTGGCCTTGAGATGAGTTGTTCAACAACCTTGGAAAGCATTCTTCCGACGCCCCTTTTTATCCGTTGCTGTTTTCTTTTCCCATCTCTTTGTTTACCGACTGCATAAAATGAAATTGGTCTTGCATTAGATAAACATCTTACTAGAATAACTTTTTTTTTTTTTTTTTTTTGTTAAACACTCAGGTCAAAAAAACAAAATTATCACCTTTGAATGGAATTATTTTTTTTCAATATTTATCTTGGTGCCCTCGATATTTCCCTCGATGCATTTATTTATCTACTTGGCAATATAGGTTTGATTGATTCGTGATAGGGCTTTGATAGTAGGTTACAACGCTACAGGTAAATGCGTGCATTGTAAGAGGAAATTTATAACCTTAGCACTATTTCTATATAATAATAAAAAAAGAAGTAGAGGGAACTAGGATGTATCTGGGTGATGATTAATTTCTATTTTTCTTTTTTATGTGGCTGTAATGAGTTGAAAATGTGACGGAAATGAGTAAGAGATGAAAAAATTATGCAACGACCGATTTTTGTGATTAGTTTAGTTTATTTCTCATTTTCAATAGTAGATAAAGGATGTTGAATTTTTTTTTCTTGGTGTTACTTTTTGTGTGTAGATGCACCGCTTCTTTCCTTTTGCTTGATTCACCGTAGGAGGTGGGTTGATTCACCTTAACAAACTGGTTTGTGGACGTTTTTTCGTGAAATCATTTGCAGTTTCCATGGAAGTTGATTGTAATGAATTTTTATGTAGATAATGTCAGGACATAACGGGGTTATGGTCGGCGGTTTGTAGTTTTTTGGGTAGATAAGTATGATTGACATTATTTTGTGGGCTTGGTGGGCTTGGTTAGCCAGGCAGCCACGATTGAAAGTTTGAAAGTTGTTTTCTTTTTTTCTTTTTCTTTTTCTTCTATTATTTTTGGTTAGTCATGTAACCAAACATTGGATTTTTTCAGTGGTAAAACGAGTTTGAAACGCGAGTTTTGCGTGAAATTACAGTTCATTGACTACAAGAACTTGACTTTAATTTAGGTCATTAGCTAGAGGCGAAATTAAGAGTTGGTCTAAGTCCGGATTGGAGTCCTATTTTGGATTAGAGACTCGAAAACTGGTTTTTCTCCTCTTTTTTGAAAGAAATTAAGGTTTTTCGGAGATTATGGCAATAAAAACGGTTTTATAGGGTGATATAAATTTTACTTTTTGTAAAAAAAAAGTTAAAATATTTTGGAAAAAATTAAGTGAATGGGACGCGTTATTACATAATCATGAATCCAATTAGAGCATTACGCAACTTTTTCCTGCCTCCGTCCTACATCCCAGACAAGAATTTTGGACGCGAGTCGAGAGAGTGTGCCATCAATTTCAGTTGCTTACCGCTTGCAATTTAATAAAAAATAAAGTCGTCCGAAGCCGGATATGAAGGTTTTCGATGCGTACTTTCTTTCCTTCTCCGGATACTTTTTCCTTTGACGGAGCAATTTGTCGTCACGCCATTACTCATTTGATTAATGTAACTTGATTGGTGCTATTTGACCCTGATAAAAGGCATTAATGGTATTGCAATAAATGGGGATTAAGGACTAATGAATGCGACGCGCAATGGAAAGATGGGAAAGTGGAAAAGGGATAAAAATAGACGCCGCTGTTGACAAGCATGTAATGGGGTTATGTTGTCATTGTGCATTATTGGACTTTATTTTCTTTTGTGCTCTTAAATTGCGTGAAATTTCAGTCGTCCTCATTTTCAACATCTATTTTACTTTGTGCTATTATTCATTCATTCATTCATTTATTTATTTATTTATTTATTTATTTATTATTTATTTGTTTGTTTGTTTACTTACTTACTTACGGTACCTATCTATTTATTTATTTACGCTGTTTAATTGTTTACTTGTAGAAAGTGGATCCCGAATTGATTTTCACGAAGCAGGAAAGGATAGGAAAAGGATCGTTCGGTGAGGTATTCAAAGGGATCGACAACAGAACACAACAAGTGGTGGCCATTAAGATTATCGATTTGGAAGAGGCCGAAGATGAAATCGAAGACATCCAACAAGAGATCATGGTGTTGTCTCAGTGCGATTCGTCTTACGTGACAAAATATTTTGGATCCTATCTCAAGGTGAGAGTAAAATTTGACATCACCACTCCTTACCTGCACACCTGCTGAGGAGGGTGTGGTTTTATTTTATTTTATTTTATTTTATTTTATTTTGTCTTGACTTTGAAGCAATCAACATGAGCTATTTGCGGCTCAAGGTTATTTAATGGTTCGAAAATAATTTGCTTGTTTATTTTTAGGGAACAAAATTATGGATTATCATGGAATATTTGGGCGGTGGGTCCGCCTTGGATTTAATGAAGGCTGGTTCCTTCGAAGAGATGCATATTGCCGTTATTTTAAGAGAAGTATTAAAAGGTTTGGATTATTTGCATTCGGAGAGAAAACTGCACAGAGATATTAAAGGTGAGATGACAATTTTTCTCTCATTTGTAACTGATTTTATATTTATCAAATTTTTTTAATTTCAGCTGCCAACATTTTGCTTTCCGAAATGGGCGATGTGAAGTTAGCAGATTTTGGTGTGGCGGGACAGTTGACGAACACGACTAGCAAGCGAAATACATTTGTAGGAACGCCTTTTTGGATGGCACCTGAAGTCATTAAACAGTCGGCGTACGATTCTAAGGTGAGAAACGAGTTAGTATTCGATTAAAAAATTGAAGTTGATTATTTTTATTTCTAGGCTGATATATGGAGTTTAGGCATTACTGCGATCGAATTGGCCAAAGGAGAACCTCCGAATTCAGATTTGCATCCGATGAGAGTTCTTTTTCTTATTCCTAAAAACAACCCCCCTCAATTAACTGGAAATTATAGCAAACAGTTCAAGGAGTTCGTAGAAGCTTGTTTAAATAAAGATCCAGACAATGTAAGATTTATTTATGTATTTATTTATTTATTTAGTTATTTATTGATCATAAATATTTTAATTTACGAAGACTAACTTTTATTCTTCAGAGGCCAACAGCAAAGGAACTATTAAAGTTTCCCTTCATAAGGAAGGCCAAGAAAAATTCCTACTTGGTCGATCTAATCGAGAGATACAAGCGATGGAAGGCGCAAGGAAACCGAGGAAGCGACAGCGAATCAGAAGGATCAGACTCGTAAGTGTGCATTAGTTTAAATTGGGATTAATGAGGGTTTTAGGAGCCCGAATAACAAAACAATGAAACTGAATTAATAAAATGCGCTCCCTCTTGTGCATAGCTATCCTTTGGCATGGAAAATTCTAAGGTAAGGCGTAAATTGTGTTTTAATTGATGTTTGCCATTTTCCACTTTCCACTTTTCGTTTTACTCGTGATTGATTGCACTTAATTTTGATGAAATATTCATGTTTTTCCCCATTTTATTTTCCAGAGATGATTCAAAAGGCGATTCTATTACGGACGAACCGTGGAACTTAACAGTCAAAGGTCCTCAACCAATAGAGTTGCCTCCTGAATACGATTCTGTAGTCAACAGGACAAGAAATATACACAAAGTTGTGGAGGTGCGTAGTGAGACTCAACCGCCCGTCGTGATGCGTGATAACAAAACTGGTCTTGTAAGTTTTCTCGGCTTATTTTTCCTTTGCTTTTAATTGCTTACGGGTGTTATTTCTTACAGCCACGACCCACATCTGGTGTACCTGTTCACTCTGCCCAAAACAAACACCGCAGCGAAAAGAACAGCATGGATGGTGAGAAGATTCACGAAAATAGTAACAGAGAACGTATGGAAAAGGAGTTCAGTAAATCACCAAGCTCGTCGAAACCTAAACCGGGTTCTCCAGCTACTTGTTTGTCAACTGTTATCCATCCGCTTATGACAGAAGTAATTATAAACACAAAAACATATTTATATTTTTTCGTAATTTGTTTTCTTTTTATTTTATAGCTGCAACGCATGCAAAAAAATAATGTAAAAGTTCAAGAGAGTTCCGGGAAAGCAGATGCAATTGAAGAACTGCGAAATGCTTTCGAGCATGCAGAAAGGAATTTTCCAGGAATTAGTGATGTGTTTGTTAAAGAAATTCTTCATCGGCTGCTGCCAAATCTGAGCTCTCCAAGATTACAAGAAACGTTGGACCAGTTAACCAAGTAGTAATACTGAAAATCAATAATTTCTCGCAAGAAATTATTTCTAACTTGTGTATTAAAAATTGCAGAAACACATCTTAAAACAGTGGCATCGGGACTATTGGCAGTTACAATTTTGTCACAAACTACATCACTTTTTACTCTTCCACCACCGTGCACCGCCCATCCGTTAGAAACCATGATGATCGAATCGGTTCAGGCGTCGATCCTGTGAGATAATTAGTGTCGGGAAAAAATTTGTGAACGCTCCAAGTGGAACTGTTACGATATGCCAGATTGGCAGCACGTGAAGGAGATTTGTTTATTTTTTCCCCTCATTTATTTATTTTTTTTATTTTTTGTTTGTTGTTTTGTTTATATGTGTGGGTGAGTGTGCGTGTGTCATGTTTAATGTTTTAAGGTAATGATACGAGTGAATTATCATTTGACTTTAACAGACTGATATCAATCGGAATCTATTTATAATTTTTTGGTGCACATAATGTGAATATTTACGTTTTTCTTTCGTCCTCAATTGTTTTGTTTATTTTTATTTAATCAGCCATATTGTGTCTGGTCCCGCAGAGTAATTTATATCGTATTTTACTTCTCCTGTTATTTTTCACAGCTTTTCCTTTTTAATTTAGCCATTATAAAAAGATAAGCATTTCTGACAGCAAAGAATTGAAACTTGTACTTAATTGCACCGAGTTAAGTTTAAAGCAGACTATTTGTATTTCACTATGTGATACGAAGTGAAGTTTCTGTTTTAATTTCTTTTCATCAATGTTCCGTCAACTTTTGTTCGTGATTTATAGTTTAGAAAACTGATCGAACACCTCAATTTTTCCAGAGGTGGTTTAATTTCATCAACTGTGATGATTCAGTTTTTAATTATTTCCTCTTTCTTCGTCAGTAGATTTGTATAGTGTGCAAATGGGATTTAAAAAATTATCATTACACGAAGGAAAAAAAAAATCCGAATAGGAGAGTACAACTTGTACATAAGATTATAAGTATGAAATAAAAAAAATGATCAATAAAAAGTTGGATACGATTTGCAGTATGTTTTTTTAATGTAATTTTTTATAGTTACGGTATTTTTATAAATGTTTTGGGGTGGTGCCATTCAGTTTTCCTCTCTTTCTAAACTGTAAAAACAATTAGAAAGCATAGCTGACGAAAGTTCGAATCTTACCTTTGACAGAAGACGGTTATGAAAGTTTTGAGCAAACCTGTCTTTGTCTTCAATTGACAACTGGGAGTTTGGCGGTACTGTCTGAAGAATGAGACAAGTAATTAGTTGATAGCCATGTTTTCACTCGTTATAACTTTACTCACTATATCGGATGAAATGTTTGATAATCTATGATCATTTCGAATAGCCTGCTGAAGAAGAATCTTAGTTGCATGCAATGCTGGGTAAAAAAAAAAAAAAAAAAACATTTATTTTCAATAACCTACTAATTTAACCATTCGCTTTATTTTAAAATACTTGACGGCAAAGTAGAAGGAGCAACATGATCACCAATGTTTCGCCACGTTATTCCCGCCGATGTAGAGTCTGAAGAAATGTCCGAAACTTCTGGTCGGAATAGCTGCCTATTTACCTTTGTAAGCATAGAGTTATACTTAATATTTAAAATTCTATTTGCATATTATTCAATTTATTGTTACCTGTTGAGAATGTACTGTAAATTTACAAAGTCGCTGATTGGGTAGAGGCAGTGTTTTTATTTCTTTCGGTGCTGCAGATTTGACATCTAAATTGAAGTTGACTTCGTCGTGGAAGCGTGCAGCTTTGTCGTGACACTCGCAAAAACTATCGTCCCTATTCTGAACGATACGATATTTGTTAGAAGTATTGAAAAGAACGTGTAATTAGCATACAAAATTGGAAAAAAATTTCCCGAGTAGTCCTTCATTATGAAATGGATCAAAGGCAGTGTCATAAGCACGATGAGAAAACTGAGCATAGTTGATATTGATCGACGGAACGACGTATTCCTTAATTCCATCCAAATGGTAAGATAAACGCGAATTTACTGGGTTGCCAACTATAACTAATTCTCGCATATTCCTCCAGGTCTTCACCGCCAACAGTCCGCTGACAGATGTTATCTGATAAATGTAAATTGTTTTATATTTTAATTTTATTACTTGTAAAACGAAAACCACAACTGGCTTCACTTTGTTATTTGAAAGATCCAGTTTCTCCAGTTTCGGGAAAGGATAAGAGTTGTTTTTTTCGTCCCGCAAATACAAATGACAGATTTTCTTCGGCGAAGATGGTGCAGATTTTAACGATGCTTTGTGAATTTTAATTCCCACGGCAAAAACTCTTTCAGAATCCTCACGGCTGACGATCGTCTTCATTTGTTCTTTCACAGAATTGCCAGTCTCTTTGGTTTCGATAAAAGGCAATTGTGAAAGTTCGTTACTTTTTAAGCTTAATGTTCTTAAACTGCAGATATTGAAAATAATTCAGTGTTAATTAATTGTCAAATAATGCAAATTTTCGAACATCACTT
This sequence comes from Geophilus truncorum, assembly GCA_034695745.1. Classification (NCBI taxonomy): domain Eukaryota; kingdom Metazoa; phylum Arthropoda; class Chilopoda; order Geophilomorpha; family Geophilidae; genus Geophilus; species Geophilus truncorum. The sequence continues at coordinate 13,690 of JAQFZP010001903.1, forward strand.
TTGTAACCGAGACAAACACTTCAAATTAGTCGAATCGGCTATAGGGTTATTATCAAGAATGAGCGTGTCTAATCCATTAAAACTCCCCGGCAGCAAACCAATAGGTAAATGCTGAAGGTTGTTAGAGGATAAATCTAACATTTTCAAACTGTTTAGGTGACCCAACATAAAGATGGCAGTAGGAGAAATATAATTACAAGACAAATCCAGAACCTAAAGTAAAAAGGAAAATCCAATTCATACGAAAGAAAAACTTGACAAAAAAAAAAATGTAATAAAAAAATTACGGTCAGTATTTTAAATTCATGTTCCTTGATATTAATTTGCTTAATGTTATTGAGAGGCAGCCTTAATTCCTTCAAATTAGGGAAAAACCTGAAGCAATCTGCAAATGTTATTTACACGTCAATTGATTTAAAATTTTGATTATAAGTTTTGTAAGAAGACAGACAGACCCATGTCCAGGCAATTTTCTCCTGCGTATATTGCAACTACATTTGCACAAGTTATCATCAAACCTTTGTCAATCTAATTTGAACGACGACGAAAGTCAATTTATATTATATTATTATATTATATATTCTTTTCTCAGGCAAAGTAATTTTACCTTCGAAAAATAGTGTCCTTCTATATTTATAAAGTGTAAATCTTTAGCTTTAGCGCGAGGATATAGATACCGCTTTAAGAAGAAATGAAATAAATGAAATAAATAATTAATTAAATATATACGATTGGCATAATTTTGATCTTTACCAGTCGGTCTTCTGTTAAAGTGATTTTTTCGGCGTCTTCGCAGGCGCTGATTCTTGGAAGTTGCGTGATTGGTGTTGACGATGGTTTCAGATGAAATGAACGACGAGGTTCGACCGAGGGCAAGTGAAAAACATGAGTTGACCGAGAACTTTTCGATGATGCTGATAACTTTTCAAGAGTTGCAGACGAGTGCGAAGGTTCCGATTTGGAAATTCGAATTGGAAAATGATGTGCACCGCCATTTTTCCCTACAGTGTGAGTAAAGATAATTTATTATCCTAGGGAAAAAAAGTTAAACAAATTTGGTATTTTGCCTTGTTCAGGGCCACGATAAAGACTGTCGTCGCTCATTTTCCTTACAGCTTTCTTAATGGCACCATTCCCCTTCAGTACATGTAATCGACATTGCAAATGACTACAGTAATAGCCAAAGGGTGCCGATACTGACCTACATCGGCGTTTGGTTGCCATCTTGTTTGTTGTAATTATTCTATCGTTTCCATGGTAGCACAGTTCAAATAATATTGACACCAAAGTGATCTGTATTAATGTTGTTCAAAATTAGAAAAAAATTAGTTCTAAAAAATAAAATTAAAAATTTTTCAAAAAGTACTCGATTTTGTAATCACAACCAGACTCGGAGCCACGGTGAGATGCGCGCGGTATGGCAGAAAAGCCACCTTGCTCGGAAGCAAGGTAAAATGCCAATAGGGTGGCGGCATCTTTTACAAACTTGTAGAACTAAATTTCATTAAACAATGGAAGCGTTTTCATATACAAGTTACGGTACGGTAGTAGAATTTGCACCTACTTTATCTAATTGGGCAATTTGTGTATTATTTACAGCATTTTAACGGTTGCATTTTTCACCTACCGTAGTTTTCATTTCTTTTCTTATATTTTTCATGTAATTTTCTATTATAAGTGATGTCAATTATATTTTTTATACAACAATTTTTAGTAGTTTCAATGTTTACGTACATAGTTTCGAATGTTTACAACTTACGATAGAAATAAAGCAGAGCAGAGTGGTAAGAGCGATCAGCTACTGCTCAGGTGCTCTCGTCGTTCGAATTTTGAAGCAGATAGTAACTTTTTTTAAAGAATAATTTTATTTTTTCCACCTATTTTTATAACAATAGCAAAACATTTTTCAAGAATGGAAAAATTAAAGGTCAAGTGAACTGAACTGGTTTATTATTAAATATGAATCTACTCATCACAAACAGTAATTAATCATCGCCAAATGATTTTCAGTCACGTTAAAAGTTCTTAAAAAAATGGATTGGGGGAGCTGCCGCCATTTACGACGTCAAGAAGTCTGCGACCCCTGTAGCAGAAATTGCCTGCATTGTTTTGTTTTTCAGCGACTGATCCAGGATTTAGTCCTAAATTCTCCCGAGAGTGCGTCACAAACTCAGAATTTCCAGAATCCATTTTCCTCTTAACATTCAGTGTTTGTGATACGGTAGTTTTTTTGTTTTTTTTACAAAATTTAACGTGTTAAAAAACCATTTGCGGATGATTACTGTTTGTGATACTGTATGTAGGTTCACATTTAATAATTAACCAGTTCACTTTACTTGACCTTCAATTTTAGTATCTGATTTATGTATAATTTGAAAATACATACTGTATAACACTTGCTAAAATTAAATTTATTTACATAATTTGCTTGCGAATTTACGATACTCTACGAAAACTAATATAGTTTCAATTTATGCAAACAGATGCCGCAACTACTTCGCGAATTTTTTTCTCATTGTTTCGAGAATTTTTAGTGCCAAGATCTTGCCTTTCCACTTAAACCAGAAGTGATTTGAGAAAGTTGAAAAATTGGCTGAGAAGTGACCAAATGGTAAGACTATACACTTACCATTTGGTCA
>JAQFZP010001904.1:0-16314 GCA_034695745.1 Geophilus truncorum
TCTAAAATTTATTTAAAGTTCAAAATAAATCTTATAAACTAAATAAAATGATTTTATTTTGTAAAAGTTTGATATAAAATCGAATTTTAGGTTCAATTTTTTCAATTTTGTAAATATTTCTAAACAGCGCATGCGCTTTGCTACTCTCGACCTCAAAATTTCAAAAATGGAGGCCACAGCGCAAGTAAATCATCAAAATCCACAAAAAATACCTTTTAAACGATAAAAAAATCACATCCTGCTAATTTTATTTTTTACATATTTTCTACTTTTCTTTCAGATCGAATTCGCGGTGCAAATGACATGTCAAAACTGCGTCGATACCCTTCAAAAAACACTAAAAAACATCGCGGAAGTGAAAACCGTATCGATAAATCTCGAAAAGGAACAAGTGGTCGTGGAAACATCTCTCTCAGTCGCAGATACTCAAAATCTAATAGAAAGCAGTGGCCTTAAAGCAGTTTTTAAAGGATTCGGAAATTCAGGTTTAATAAAAAAAAAAAAAAAAAAATTTCAAAAATTTCAAAAAATAAATTCAAATTTCTCGAATTTTTTCCACAGAAAATTCAAATTTTAGTGCAGCAGTTTCTATGTTGACTGGAGATTCACCAGTGATGGGCGTCGTTAGGTTTCTTCAAATTAAAGACGATGTTTGTCTCGTTGATGGTACAATAGATGGATTAACACCGGGAGAACACGGACTTCATATACACGAATTGGGAGATTTGTCGAACGGATGTTTAAGGTTTTAGAAGTGTTATTTTTTAGAGTAAAAAATCGTAAAAATTTATATATTTTGTGTTTTTTTTAGTGTTGGCAGACATTATAACCCTTTTAAAAAGAATCACGGTGATCGCAAAGATGACGAAAGGGTATTTTTGCATTAAATTGGCGAAATTCTGTCCTCTGGTGGCGAAATTCGGCGCTAAAATGAAATAGTTTCTATAAAAATATTCGAATAAATTCGTGTTTGATTTAAAATAATTTCAAATCAAAATTTTTAATTTTAATGAAATTGTAAAATACCCTGGTGGCGAAATTCGTAACTAAAAAACCTGTTTCTTCTCTTTAAAATTAAACTAAAAATCCTAAAACCCTTAATAAAACCCCAAAACTAATTAATTGTTATTTTCAGCACGTTGGAGATCTCGGTAACGTCATAGCAGACAAAAATGGCCGCGCCACATTCCGTTTCGAGGACAAATTAGTTTCAGTTTCGCAAATAATCGGACGCTCGCTTGTGATAACAGCAGATAAAGACGATTTAGGCAAAGGAAACAATGGATCATCTTCGGAAGATGGAACTTCCGGTGTCGGGTGAGACAATCACACAAACTTTTATTCATGTTTTTAATTTTTTCTGCTTCAGTAGATTGGCATGTGGCGTCATCGCGCGGTCGCCAGGGATTTTCGAAAACCCGAAGAAGATTTGCTTATGCGACGGAACAACGATTTGGGACGAAAAGAAATAATTTTAATAGAAATAAAATACATTTAAATTAAAGTTACAATATGAGTGCATTTGTATTCTTCTCTCGAAGCATTTTTTCGATGAAATTTGGAAGGATTTTCCAATGTGGGACTAAAATACTCGTGTATGACGCATCTAGCGCCGCTCTGGTGGTGTAAAAGATATTTAATTATAATGCCATCTATTGACAAAAAATGTAATTTTATACCAACCTAAATAAAGACTTGGGTGAAAAAACTAAAGATAAACATCGATTAGCATAAACCTGTGAAATAAATCGATTACATCAATATCGAAATGGAAATAAATTACAACTTACTGTTTCAGTTTGACCTAAAATATTGTTACAACATCCACCAACGACTATTAATTCGCCGTAATCTGAAAGACAACTCGTGTGCCAAACTCGTGGTTCTAATCCGGGCATTTCGACCATCTGCCATTTTAAACTTCTGGTGTCGAATATCCAACAATCACCTAAATTTATAAAAATTATTATAAATTTGTAAATATTTTTTTTTGTTAAATAAATACTTAATGCTATTCGGTCTTGACTGAATCCACCGAAGAGAATTAATTTCGTATTGGATAAAACGTTTAAACTGTGCCATGAACGTCCTTCTGGTTTTGATCCGTCGATATGTAAACTGAAAAATAAAATATATTTTAGAAAATTATTTACTTGAAAAATTATACTATGAATTTATTTGTAGTTTGTTAGGTAGTCAGAAATATGATATTTAGACGATTTTCGTCGATTTTTAATGAATGTTTTTCGATGTTCATTGATAGTTAACGAATTTTTATTGATATTCGCGAATGTTTTTCAATATTTAACCGATTTTTTATCGATGCTCACAGATTTTTAATCAATATTCATCGATCTTTAATGCATTTTAATAGATTTTCACTGATTCTTCATCGATGCTAACCAATATTTAACCGATTTTAATCGATACTCACTAATATTTAGTCAATTTCATCCGCAGATATACAATTTACACCGATACTTAACTGCTTTTCGTCAATACTGACTGATACTTGTTCGATATTCATCGATATTAACACCTATACTTTCCTAAGCTCACAAAAACCTTTTACTACTCATCGACATCGATAACCACCAGTGAAAAATTACTAATTATCAACGAATATAAAAAAAAAATCGAATAAATATCGACAAACGGTAGTAAATTTCGTAGAGTACAGATAAAAATCGATTAAATATCAATGAATATCAGTATAAATAGTGTAAATATCAATAAATTTCGCTGAATATCTATAAAAATCGATTAAATATCAATGTATATCCATATAAATAGTGTAAATATCAATAAATTCCGCTGAATATCGATAAAAATCGATTAAAAAATTCAATCAGTATCCGTAAAAAATATTCTACAAATTATTAACATTAGTTCACTAATTACCCGCCAGACCACGTATTTGTTCTCAAATCCAAACAATGCATATCATTCATCCGAATATTCTGATGTCTACCACCGAAGACGTACGCAACATCATTAAGCGCAACACCCGCATGCGCAGCTCGGGGTGACGGTTTCGAACCCTAAAATAAAAATATTTATCAAAATAAAATCTTAAAAAAAAAAAAAAAAAATTTACTTTGCACTGAGGCCAAATCCACGAATTCGATGCAGGATCGAAGATCACGAGTTGATTATTCCAACCCCGTGACGTCATCGGATCGCCAAAATCATTCGCAAAATCAACCTGATTTCTAACTTCTGGATCGATCGGATTAAATAAGATCAAATGATTGGGATTCGGACCAAAACCACCAAATAAATAAATCCTAAATTTAAAAAAATAAAAATATAAAAAAAATTCCATATTTCGCCGCTAGGAGTGCTTTTATTTCACATTTTTAGTGAAAAAATTCACTTCACTTCACTTACTTATCTTCATAGACCCAACTACACATTTTATCGCACGGTAAAGGTCTTGATCCTTTAGTTCTTATTTTAAACCACTTTCTACTCTTGATATTCAACCGATAAACATCATTTGTGTTCTTCGGGATCAAACTTTCCTGACTGTAACCACCCAAAATATACAAATTGTTTTCAAGATACGCTCCGGCGGCACCAGAGGTCCCTGGTGGCGCATCACCAGTAGTGGACAACACTTTCCTAGAAGTAAAATAAAAAATTTGTAAAATTAAAAAAATTGAAAAAAATTTGAAAAAAAAAAAAAGAAATTGGAAAGTTGAAATAATTTGAAAAAATTTGAAAAAAAAATGAAAAATTGAAAAAATTTGAAAAATTAAAAAAATTGAAAAAAATTTGAAAAAAAAAAGAAATTGGAAAGTTGAAATAATTTGAAATAATTTGAAAAAAAAAAATGAAAAATTGAAAAAATTTGAAAAAATAAAAAAATAAAAATAAAAAAATTGAAAATTTGACCCCAAAAAAAAAAAAAATAAAAAAAAAATAAAAAAATTAAAATTCTAACCAAACGTCTAATAACGAGTCGTAGATCCAAATGTGTGTCGGTGGAAGATATCTGCTGTCAGCAACACCAACAAAGTCCTAAAAAAGACGAATTTTGTGTGTAAACAGGTCAAAATTTTGTGTTGTTGTTGTTGTTTTGTCTTACTCTGTATCCACCCCATATTAAGATGAATCTCCCGTCGCATACTGCGATGTGACCGGTTCGTTTTAATGGATTCGTCGCGTTGGTTGCGATGTCTGTGTTCGCTTCCATTTGTAAAAATCTCAAAACTTCCTACCATCACTCTCCGAGGTCAAATCGAACTTCTCCGTCGTCTTTTTGCAGCTGATCCGACATTTACTCCATTTTCCTAGCGGCAGGAATTAGAATTAAATTTATTTTACTTTTGCTTACTGGCGTTAGAGGGCGCCCGCGATCGAAAGCGAAAGTTAACACTAAAATCATTGTTTACGAGTGATAAAATGCGATTGTCGGGTTAAATATAGTTCAAATTAGGTTTAATTATGCCTGGGGTTGTGAATTGGTTCAAACCTCCTCCTCCTCCACCGCCAAAACCAAAACCATCAGTCGTAATTGGTAATCAGTTGGCAATTTGTCTGGCTGCTGTTGGTCTTTTCATTGCCTTTGGTACTTTTATTCAGTGAGTTAATTATTTTTTTGAAAATATATTATTGTTTTATTTATTTATGTATTTTTGCAGTGGTGCTCAATTAATTGCACCATTTTTGACTTTGATTAAGGATCCACAAGACTGTCTTCAACCTCCTATATTTTTCAAGAGATGGAGAGATCCAAAAACAATTAAAAGACTAGAGCAGAAGAGAATGGAGAAGATAATGGCGAGGAAGAGGAGATTATTATAACCATTTTTCTTGTTAATTAATAGTAATAAACAAACATTTTAGCAATTAACAATGCTAAAATCATCTTTAACCTTGGCACTACAGTGAATTAAATTCCTTTAACCACGCCATGTTGGCTCAAATATGACCCCTTTAATCTCCCACTAAGTCGTTAAATTAATTTAACCATAAAACATATAATGAAACATTAAACTTATTCATATTCATTCATCCTCCCGGATTTGCTACAATAACCTTAAAGAAAACTTCTAGAATTATAATTATTATGAAATCATTTAATTATGGCTTCTGAGAAAGTCATTAGCATATAAGCCTTTGATACCACATAAGCAACAATGAACATCTGTCTCCTTATCTTGTACATGCTTTTTGGACTTGCTGCACCTGGTGGAAGACTCAAGAACCCACCATCAAGATCCTCAGCTTGGAGATATGGATATGATGTACCTAAAAATGAAGAAGATGATGTACAGAATTGTGGTGGTTTTGGTGTAAGTCAACAATTGAGACAAAAAATATTTTTATTTATCATGTTGAAATATATTTGGAATTAGGTCATGTGGGGTGATAATAATGGTAAGTGTGGTATATGTGGTGATCCTTGGCAGAATCAAGAACCACGCAAGAATGAACTTGGTGGACAGTACGGCAAAGGATTGATCACCAAGAGCTACAAACCTAACCAGGTAAGTCAGGTAACGAGTCTACTGTAGTGACACCTGTAGTCAAAATTGACAAGAAGCAAAGTTAGCAATGTGATGCAACTGTCGCGTTGCAACAATGTAAATGGACCTTAAGTCTATGCACCATCTATCAACAAATGTGTATAGTAAAACTGCTACTTTTGACCTTTCTTTTCAGGTCATGGATGTTTCAGTCGAACTAACTGAGAATTCTCTCGGTTGGTTCGAACTTCGTCTATGTAAATTAACACCAATAGATGGCGCCATTGCCAAAAGAGATGAAGATCAAAGCTGCTTTGATAAATATGTACTACAATCTCAAGACGATTCTACTGGACGAATAAAAGTTCCAGAAAACCAGACAGAATTTTATCTTCGAATGAAGCTTCCAGATGGCGTTACATGTGATCATTGTGTCATCCAGTGGCATTATAACACTGGTATTGATATCTGGAGAGAAAAAGGAATTAATTATAAATAAATTACTTCACTTTTTTTCAGGAAGAGAATGGGGAATATGTGACAATGGTAGCAACGCATTTGGATGTGGTAAGCAAGAAATATTTAGAGGATGTGCTGATGTTAGAATTACACCATAACTAATGTATTTACTATGTATATGTTAATAAAAATTTTGTTTAATGGTATTTTGAACTTATGAATTCTTCAATCCAATTTATTGTAATTAGATTTCATGCACCATTTCCCCAATTGATTTCATTGATGGTTTTTCCTGGTAATGAAAAGAATGGTAAGAGTTGACAAAAGTGAGAAGGAAAAAATATTTTAATATTAGTAATAATTTCCAAAGTGCAATATTTCAAGGTGAATAACAAGGAATTGTACTATTTCAATTGAGTAAGTTAATAGGATCACATCCTGCTTGTTGCACAGATGTTTACTGATCTTCCTGATCATAAAAGAAGACTATTTCAATTGTAAGTATTAACTACTGACTATAGCTCAGTGAGATGTTTTTATAGCCTTGTAAACCTAGAAATTATTAGCAATATATCCAGAAACCAGTTAGTTGAGCCAACTAAAATAATAGTTGAATAAGGAACTACAAAGATTTTAGTAAAACTAACTGGATTTTAGAATTTGTTTCAACAATTGGATGTTTGGAACCAATAAATATACTATTAGCTATACTATGTACTCTATGTGTCCACTCTAACTACACTTTCTGAATGGTCAGATTTTCAGGATTTAACAACAATTTAATTCACAACATTTTTTATTGTTAATTTTTCTATGACAGATATTGCCAGTTATAGAAAGTATATTGTCATCTTTGCAATTATAAAAATGTCATCATATCTGACCATATGGTGGATGATATTTGGACTTGCTGCTGGTCATGGACGACTTCGAGATCCACCGTCAAGATCTTCGGCTTGGAGAGATGGGTTTGATACACCAATCAATTACTCAGACAATGAATTGTACTGTGGTGGATTAAATGTAAGAAACTTAAGACCAAATCAAAGATAAGTAAAGACTAATAATAAGAATTAGGTACAATGGAATCAAAATAGTGGAAAATGTGGAATATGTGGTGATCCATGGCAAAACCCAGAACCAAGAGATAATGAACTTGGAGGCAAATATGGCAAAGGAGTTATAACAAGAACTTATAAACAAGGACAGGTAATTTTGAAATATTCACATGGATTAGATCTGCCTAGATCTCATTCTTGGAATCTAAATTTTTTAATTTTCTTTTTCAGACAATAGATGTCTATGTAGAATTAACAGCCAACCACAAAGGTTGGTTTGAATTTCGATTATGCCAATTATCAGTCACCGGTAAAGCGACTAAAGATGCCGGTCAAGATTGTTTCGACAAATATCTATTGAAAACATCAGATGGATCTACTAGAATTAATGTACCAAGTGAACAAAAAGATTTCAATCTTAAGATTAAGCTGCCTAGTGATGTAGTTTGTGACCAATGTGTTCTTCAGTGGCATTACAATACAGGTAATACCTTGGTCACATGACAAATTTAACAGCAGCAGAAAAATGGAAAATGGAATTGTTTAATAATTATCTTTCAACTTTTTAGGCAACAATTGGGGCAAGTGTCCAGATGGTAAAGAAGCTGTTGGTTGTGGTCCACAAGAAACTTTCCGTGGTTGTGCAGATGTAAAAATTACTAAATAATCTTACTAATAGTTTTTATTAAAATAAAAACAGGGTGATTGCAAAAGAAATAAGACATTGTACTACATCAAAACTAATATAAATATTGACATTTACTTTACATGGCTTTGTAGAGAAACTCAAAAAGTTCCCCCATTTTCAGCTGATTTACATGACAAGGAATCACTAATGCAATTGCTGTTTCTGAAGTTACTGAGGACATACTAATGCAAGTTTGAAACGAAATTCAAGTTTTGCCTTGACATCTGCCATGTGACCCAGGATTAGGGTTGCCAACTATACAAAATTTTTATCTTGAGATACAGTTAATCAAAAATCAGAACAAGAGGTTAGAAAGCAAGACAATTTGGTTATACCATATACTGAAATACTAGTGTAGTGTAACGTTAGTTGAAAATCAGAATGACGAGATATAAAAACACTGCGTTCATAAACACCAACGATCCAACCTCCACCTCAAGAGGTGAATGAATGAAAGAATGTGTGATAAGTAAGAAAGGCCGATAATGGGAAAGTAAGAACTTTAAAAGACGATCTAATTGAAAGTGAACTTTGTGTAGATATAAAAACCAATGAAATGTTAGTTGGAAAACAGAATTAATGCAGTGAAAAAGAAGCCGCTAAGAGAGAGAGAATTAAGAAAGATGTGTTGTCTTGAGCAAAAGATATAAAAACACTGAGAGAAGAGTAAGGGAGTTCACAGAGACCAGTAATGGGAGAGTAAGAACTTAGAGACGCAAACAATTCCGCAGATCACTTATACTGCATAAATTGTTTAACGCGTCAGCCACACACAAAAAAAGCCAAAAAAATCGCATAGGTATGACAATTTCTTCTTTTTTAATAATTCACTTTTTATATTTTTTATTGCATATGTTAAATCCAATTACCTAATTACCTTGTCAAACGAAAGAAATGGAAATAACCGTGAGCGTGAGAGGCTAAGGAATTTACATACCAATCTTCGATGAGAGGAAGAACGTGAATTAGACGAGCAGTTAAATGATCGCCCAAGACAAGAGGCAGCAGACCTACATGAAAGAGTAGGTATCCAGCAAAGCTGGTCCTTTACTGATTCGATAATGACATTTCAGTTGCAAAAAAACGTTAGAAACCTTGCAAATAGTGACTGAAGAATTATTGGATTAATCAACCAAAGATGACAACTTAACCGAAAACGACAATCCAACCGAAGAGAGACAGAGATAAGAAATTAAGATGTGTTGCCTTGAGCAAAGATGAAAAACCAATGAAAAGTTAGTTGAAAAACAGTGTAAAAAGATATGAAAAAAGATACTAAAAAGAAGAAGAAGAAGAAAACAAGAGAGAGAGAGAGAGAAAAGAAAGATGTGTTGCCTTGAGCAAAGCTGATGCTTTACTGATTTAATAATGACATTTCAGTTGCAAAGATACCTTACTACAATAGCATAACATCATTGTGACTCACAATCAGGAATGATGATATATCAATAAAGGAAGCATGACATAAGAATGATCATGTACTAAAAGGCTTAAACTAAGGACTAAATGTAGACTTAACTATAAAAGGTTTATATATAAACTTAAACCTAATCTTAATCTAGAGTGTCACTTTTGAAAATGCAATATAGTTGGAAAATAGGATCAAAAGCCATAAAAGATGTAATGACAAGCCAATCAAAGTGCATAATAAAAGTTAGTGGAAAGTTAGTGAAAATTTGATGTAAAGCTGTGACATTAAAAAGAAAAAATGTTTCTTTTTACAATTGAAAAGAATATTTTTTTGAGATTTTGCTATTCGCAAAACACTTTTTTGTTTTAAAAATTTCTCAAAAACTTTCTTCTTACTTGTTCTTAGTTCTCAGATCAAAGATTAGATTTGAGAATATAGTTCTAACGTTGTGTGCATTGCCCATTGGTGGCAAATTGAAAAAATAGCTCATAGTGCATCACAATGTCCCAAACCCATGTAAAGTAAATGTCAATTTCTACAATAGTTTTGATGCAATACAATGTTAAAACTGTCAATTTATTTTATAATCACCCTGTATATCTTAACTTGTTACTGTACATATACAGTACGTAATAAAACTCAGTAATAAAAACATTCCTCAAGTCTGTATTAAAAACTGTGGTTACAGTAATTATTCATTGATAACCATAAAATAGTAACTCAAATGTGAGTCATATCCTGAACAATTATCCACAAAGTTATCTAAAAATATACAGAACATAAATAAAATAAAAAATATAAATTAGGATATACAATGGTAATATTTATTTAAAATTGACTTAATCCTGACTAATAGTTTGTTATTACAAAAAAAAATAAGACAGTTTCAACATTGTACTGCATCAAAACTGATATAAATATTGACATTTACTTTACATGGCTTTGTAGAGAAACTCAAAAAGTTTTTCCCCCACACTAAAGCCATAAGTCATGTGACTGACAAGGCAAAATGGCTGTAAATGGTGTTAAGAGAGCATTTTGTGTGCTTGAATTGAGCAAAAAAAAAATTCTACCAGATTTAACATCACGTGACTTTTATTGTGGGGATTCATCAAAGATGTTCCCCCATTTTCAGCTGATCACTAATGCAATTGCTGAAGTTAATACTGAAGACATACTGATGCAAGTTTGAGACAAAATTCAGAGTTTCAATGCCGTGTGACCCAGGATTAGAGTTGCCAACTACAAATTACTATGTTGGGATACAGTTAATCAAAAATCAGAACAAGGAGTTAAAAATAAAAAGTAGGATAATTTGGTTTGTTATACCATACCAGTTGTATATATTATGGAAAACTGGTGTGAATTTAGTTGAAAATCAGAATGAAAAGATATAAAATTACTGCATCCACAAACACCAGGGATACAACATCTACGGTACGGTACCTCAAGAGGCGAATGAATGAAAGAACGTGTGAGGAGTAAGAAAAGCCGGCAATGGCGATGTAATTGAAAGTGAACTTTGTATAGAACCAACGAAAAGTTAGTTGGAAAACAGAACAAAAAGATATGAAAAGATATACTAAAAAGCTAACTAAAGCAATCATAAAAGTGCCAAAGGTTGTAACACATGCATGTGCAAACAAGAAACAAGCGATCTGCGATCTGCCAGCGACAGGCGCAAGTTCTGGTACTTTCCATAAATTATTACCAATTGACATAAACTCAAAGTCGAAAAGGAAAAACTACTATTTTTCATGCCGACAATAGGGAAGTAAGAACTTTAAGAGACGATGTAATTGAATGTGAACTTTGTGTAGATATAAAAACTAATGAAAAGAGAGAGAGAGAATTAAGAAAGATGTGTTGTCTTGAGCAAAAGATATAAAGACACTGCGACAAGACTAAGGGAGTTCATAGAGACCAGTAATGGGAGAGTAAGAACTTAAAGAGACGCAAACAATTCCGCAGATCACTTATAGTCTACTGCATAAATTGTTTAACGCGTCAGCCACACACAAAAAAAGCCAAAAAATCGCATAGGTATGACAATTTCTTCTTTTTAAATAATTTACTTTTTATATTTTTTATATTGCATATGTTAAATCCAATTACCTAATTACCTTGTCAAACGAAAGAGATGGAAATAATCGTGAGCGTGAGAGGCTACGAAATATGCATACCAATCTTCGAAGAGAAGAAGAGGCAAGAGATCGGCTAGAACGTGAATTAGATTGATCGCCCAAGACAAGAGGCAGCAGACCTACATGAAAGAGTCACTATCCAACAAAGCGGGTGCTTTACTGATTCAATAATGACATTTCAGTTGCAAAAAAACCTTAGAAACCTTGTGCAAATAGTGAGTGAAGAATTATTGGATTAATCAACCAAAGATGACAATTTAACCGAAGAGAGACAGAGATAAGAAATTATGATGTGTTGCCTTGAGCAAAGCTGAAAAACCAATGAAAAGTTAGTTGAAAAACAGTGTAGAAAGATATGAAAAAAGATACTAAAAAGAAGAAGAATAAGACGAAGCCAAGAGAGAGAGACCAAAGAAAGATGTGTTGCCTTGAGCAAAGCTAATGCTTTACTGGTTTAATAATGACATTTCAGTTGCAAAGAAGCCTTACAACAATAGCATAACATCATTGTGAGTAACAATCAACAATGATGATATATCAATAAACGAAGCATGACATAACAATGATCATGTACTAAAAGGCTTAAACTAGGGACTAAATATAGACTTAACTATAAAAGGTGTAAATATAAGTAAAAATATAAACTTAAACCTAATCTTAATCTAGAGTGTCACTTTTGAAAATGCAATAGTTGGAAAATAGGATCAAAAGCCATAAAAGATATAATGAAAAGCCAATTATCTGCATAATAAAAGTTACTGGAAAATTATTTTGTAAAGCAGAACTACTGATAATAAATTAAAAAAAAAATTATTTAACTTTTTATTTTATAAGTTTTTATCACATAGGTATTTCTACAAATTTTACAAATTTCTACCTATAGAACAAATCCTCCATTATATCAAGAGCCTCGAACTCAAAATTCTTCAGTTGGAATCGGGAAATATTTGGATGATGGTGAAAGCGACCGGAAAATTGATTTGCATAGACAGCGTGAACTTTATTTATTTCCACCAGATGGCGACGACAGCTCTTTTTTGGTAAAAAAAAATAATAAAAAAAATTACTTACCGGTATTAAAATAAATTTCGGGTTAAAAAAAAGTTGAAAATTTCATTTTTGAGGAAGAAAACGGGGAAAACAACATTCCGGAAACGATCGTTCATGCGATCAAAGTCCTCGAAGTCCACAACAAATTGGACACTCACATCGATTCTGAAGCCATAGGCAACGGGGAGAAAGCCCTAGTGAGAGAAATGTGCAACGTGAGTTATTACTATCTTTCTCGACGCTTGTACGCGGCCAAAACAATCGCATATTTCTGTAGAAAAAACGTGATTGTTCCGGTCGCATTTCTGTTTACATTTTTATACATTTTTTTTAGTTACAAACATTATTTTTTCAAAAAAATTTATTTTGAAATTTCTAACTAAAAAGTAAATAATAACAGTAAATTAAACAAAACTTTTAACTTGAAAAAACTATCTTTCTAAAATGGCCTAAAAAGTAAAAAATAATTTTAAAATGCCCTAAAAAGTAAAAATTAAATTTTTTTACTTTTTAAAATTTATTTTTTACTTTTTAGGGCATTTTAGAAAGATAGTTTTTCAAATTAAAAGTTTTTTTTTAATTTACTGTTATTTTTACTCTTTTTTTTTTTATTTATTTTATAATTATTCATCATTATTTTTAGGTTGTGTGGAGAAAACTCGAAGACGGACCGCTACAACATTAAAAAACGTTTTTTAAAATAAATTTCACGAATTTTTATCTAATTTTAGTGTAGATCGCGGGAAACGGGAGCTGAAATATAATTTTATATACCTTTATAAAGTATTTTTATATCGATATTAACTTAAAAAAATATTATTTAACTTTTTATTTTACAAGTTCTTATTACATATACAGTATAATAGCAATAAGTAATATTTTATAAAATTTTATAATAAGTTTTGCACAAACATTCTGTACAAAAAAGTCACTAATGACTGGAAAAATATTATAAACAGTAATATAATTACAGTAAAAGTTAAAAATTATGGATTAAACGATTTTTGTATCAATTTTTTCTTGTATTTAAACATTTCATTTCCATTTTTTTTTAAGAATTTTGAAATTTTACCACATTTTACGCCATCTAGTGGCGAATTATAGCACCATTGTCAACTAGAGTTGTGCTATTCTTGAGCCAATTAACTCAATTTGCTTCTTAACTTCAGTTCGAATCGCATCTGGACTTGCTTTTGGGTTGTTTTTCATATAATATTTACCCCCACTACTCAAAACTTACACCTAATATTTAATTCCCACAAACCCACGGATTATGCGAGTTAAATGTTGGGGTAAAGTGTTTGGTAGTGGAGGTAATGTTGTGTATGTTAAATATTAGATATGAGGGTAAAGTTTTAGGTTTGTGGGGGTAAAATATTAGTAGTGGTAAAATATTTTGGGTAATGGGGATTAATGGCTGTTTTTGCATTAATTAATTGTTTAATTTGTATATTTCGCTGTGTGTGTCTAAGACTCATTCTTCCATTTCAACTTTTCTTTCTCTAAATAAAATTTTTTTGTTAATTTTTAGATACAAATAATTTTCGGCATATCCGAAAAAAGGAACCATATGAGAATTCGCTCATGTTTTAAAACCGTCGACATCTGTCGTAAACCGATTGCCTGCTACCCTGCAGCACTTTAAACATCAAAATATTTGCCCGAAGCTATTAACAACATTTTTTCAGAACATTCATTGATGTAATTAAAAAAACCAGCATCAGAAGTAGTCAGAAGTAATAAGTAATAAATACCCTCTTGCCTTATGAAAAATCATAAGTACAATTTAATTGATCCACCAACAGCAAAAAGAATCAAACAGTAGACAGCCGAAATTTACAAGAAAAAAGCAACGGCGTAAACGTCGAAGCTGATGCCGGAAATACAAAGCAATACCTTTTATTTGGAAGTGTCTTTGTGGAATCTAAGAACGTCATCGAACGTGCTAATGTTAATGCAGTGAAAAAAAACAAGAAGCTAAGAGAGAGAGAGAGAGAGAGAGAGAGAGAATAAAGAAAGAAATCCCAGGTTAGGCCCAAGTGCCAGAAATTAAACACACAAGTCCCTTAAGTTAGGGCTAATGTTAATGCAAATGCTATGAAGAAAAAGAAACCAAGAGAGAGAGAGAGAGAGAGAAAAGAAAGATGTGTTGCCTTGAGCAAAGCTGATGCTTTACTGATTTAATAATGACATTTCAGTTGCAAAGAAATCTTACTACAATAACATAACATCATTGTAAGTAATAGACTAATCAACAATAATAATATATCAATAAAGGAAGCATGCCATAAGAATGATCATGTACTAAAAGGCTTAAACTAGGGACTAAATATAGCTAGGCTTAACTAAACACAAATAAAAGATTTAAATATAAATATAAATAGAAATATATAAACTTAAATAATCTTAATCTAGAAAGTCTCTTTCGAAGGCGCAACAGTTGGAAAACAGGATTAAAAGCCATAAAAAAAATGTAATGGAAAGCCAATCATGTGCATAATAAAAGTTACTGGAAAATTATTTGTAAAGCAGAACTACCGATTTTTACAAGTTTTTATCAAACTTTATAACTGGTTTGCACAAACATTCTGTACAAAAAAGTCACTAATGACTGGAAAGAGATTTTAAACAGTAATATAATTACAATAAAATTTGGAAATGATGGATTAAACGATTTTTGTATCAATTTTTTCCTGTTTTGAACAATTTTTAAACATTTCATGTTTTTTGAGCAAATCAAGCAAAATTTGGAAATTGGATATAATAATGCACGCAGCGCCCCTGATAGGGAAACAGTGCCATGTACCGCGATTTCTACCAATATTTTACCCTCACAAGCAGCAAACTCTATCCCTACACCTAATATTTTAAACCCCACAATTCTAAACTTTACTCTCATAAGTAATACTTAACCCCTACATCTAATATTTTATCCCAACAACCAAGTCTAATAACCCTCACTTCTCCTAGCTTTACTCCCACATTTAATATTTAACTCCCACAACATCAAACATTAACCCCCACTTTCTCAAACTTTATCCCCACATTTAATATTTACCTCTACGACTCTAAACTTAACCCCTACACCTAATAGTTTTTGGTAGTGGGGGTTAATGTTGTTCATGTTAAATATTAGATGTGAGGGTAAAGTTTTAGACTTGTGGAGGTAAAATATTAGTAGTGGGAAAATGTTTTGGGTAATGGGAATTAAAGTTTTGGGTAGTGGGGATTAAACATGGCTGTTTGTGCATTAATTAATTGTTACAGATAATTTTGACGTCACAAGCGTAGTATCGATCCAGTGTACAGTAACCGGAATTGACGTCCCCCCCCCCCCCAAGTGGCGAAACCTAATATGTGTCTTTTCTCAACCTTGATAACATTCGTTTCCGGTTTGGGCTTAGTTAGTTGACTTAACTGTCCATTAGATAGCTCGTTCAAGACCAAGACTCATTCTTGCGGTTCCGTCGGCCTAAAATGTATGGCTCGGGAAAAAATAATAAGTTTTTTTTTTCCTTAAGAAAGAGTACGAGGGCTGCGAGATTAACCATAAAGCAGTGAAGATTCTTCTCGAAAACATTTTCGTAGTGAAAAAGATTTTACCATGGCATACAAATCGACACGAAGCGCAACAAAATGAAAATTTGACTACCGGTATATAATTTTGTTGTGATCTCTTGTGTTGAGGTTTTTGTGTTGAGTTCTAAATATGCAACGTACGGTACTCCAGAACCAATTAAATTTTTTAATACAGTCAAGCGATGTACAAAGCACTAACGCAAGTAAAAATGAATGGCCTGGAGCAAAATAATATTTTTTTTTACAAATAAGCCCATATATATATTTAGTAATTTCCCCCTTTTCCTTCATCGTTAGTCTGGCCTTTTGCCTCTAGTTTTTTGGTTCGGCCTGGAGCAAGGTGATCCATTGGATCCAATGGCGTTACCGCTCTGATATAAGGTGCGTCCCATAAGTATAAATCCACCTGAAAAACTTGAGTTTCGGCAACAATGCACTGACAACAAGTAAT